>CAUYLG010030168.1:0-59074 GCA_963573385.1 Cacajao melanocephalus
ATTTCACAGGTTTAAATAAAATATTGGTTGGCTGCTTGTTTGTTATTTTCATCCCTTATTCCTTCCTGTCTTCATTGTTAAGCACAATTATTGGCATAAAAGAGGTTTTTAATACCCATTTTTAGACTGCATTCTAGCCTGGGCAATAGAACTAGAATCCCGTTCTCTCTCCCTCTTTCTCTTCCTCTTTCTTTCTCTCTTACAAAAAAAAAGAAAAAATGTAAGCTCTGCATCCGGGCTCTAAAGTGGTATTGAAGACAGAACTTGGGCTTTAACAGGAGGCAAAGCCTTCCCCTTTGGGAGTAGTCAGAGGAGGAGACATGAGATATATATATCCTGAACTTAAAGGGGGGGCTCCTCGGGACTGAAATCCCAAAGTTGGAGGGGGACTGAGAGGAATGCTGAAAACGGACAATGCTTGTGCCCCCACATCCCCAACTTCAATTCTTAGAGAAGAATGCCATGGAAAATTGTCTATTACTAACATTAAAGAGCTGAAACCAGTGAAAATGGAAATGCAGTTAAGTAGAACGGAGACCACAAGAACCTCCCAATACCCTTCAGTTCCGATGTAGCATAGAAAGAACACAAAAGTTTTGCATACCTGGTGAGTTGCAGGAAGGTGGGATCCAGCTGACCCTATTTGGAACCACCATGGGTGGCAACCAAGCTACCTCAATATGGAGATCATGGCGTAGATGACTGAGGCAAGAAGCTGGATGGAAAACATAGCCAAGGTCAGTGTCAGAGAGAACCACAGCATGGCTGACTCAGCAAGGGAAAACCACCAAGCCCAAACTTAGCTAGGTAAGGAAGCTGACCACGAGTCTATCAGTGGCAGACTTCAGTAGAAGAGGCCAGCAAATGTCCCATCAGCCATGAACTTGAGGCTCCATGACTTCCAGTCCCAGCTAGGTTATGTACCCTACCCATACCTCCCACTAGCTGACCAAGTGCCCAAAAAGCCACTTGTGCTGAAGAGGGGAGCTGGAAATCAGAACATGGGGCATTGATCCAAAAGAGGGTATAGGCTGGGTGCAATGGCTCACACCTGTAATCTCAACGCTTTGGGAGGCTGAGGTGGGCAGATCACTTGAGGAGTTTGAGACCAGCCTGGTCAACATGGCAAAACCCCGTATCTACTAAAAATACAAAAATTATTTACACTACAGGTACAGTGGCACGTGCCCATAATCCCAGCTACTTAGGTGTCTGAGGCAGGAGAATCACTTGAACCTGGGAGGTGGAGGTTGCAGTGAGCCAAGATCGTTATACTGCACTCCAGTCTGGGCAACAGAGTGAGACTATCTCAAAAAAAAAAAAAAAATAGAGGCTCTGCAGATCAGAAAAACAACAATATCAGTAACTGGCACTTATTATAAAGATTAGCTTGATTACACTAAATAAAGGAGCTGTATATTATTTTGTAGATGTATTTGCTCATCTAGTAAACATTCACCATTCACTACATACAAGCACTGGACGGTAGAGACTCAGCATGAATCAAAGAGTCTCTGCCTTCCTGCACCTTCTATTCTAGTGGGAAGAGACTAACAATACATGAATAATCACATTAATATGCATTCTGCCAGATGGTGATGAATACTATAGGAAGAATTAAGTAAGGTGAGAATGATAGGAAGTGCTAGTTTGATCAGGTTGTCACTTTTATAGGATGGTAAGAGAAGGTGTCTCTGATGAAATGACATGTTATCAAAAACCCAAGGAAGTGAGAAGATCAGATGTGCAGCTGCCTAGACAGAGAGCATGCCAGGCAGAGCCTACAGCAAGCACCAAGGCCCTGGGGTGGGAATGTACGTGTCTTGTTCAAGAAGAAGCAAGGAGGCTGGGCTAGCACGGTAGGAGAGATCAGAAAGTGAGCTCAGGGCCATGTCCCGTAGAACTTTATATTGCCTTGGCAACACCTTTGGATGTTCTCCCACATGAAATGGAAAGATGAAGGATTTGAAAAGGAATGGCCTGACCTGATTTACATTTTTACAAAATCTCTCTAGCTGCTGAGTTGAGAAATTGACTATAGGGGAGCAGATAGAAGCAGGGGCACTAGTTAAGCAGATTTTGCAACACTTCAAGAAGATGTTGATGGACCCTGAGCTCCAGAGGGCACAGTGTAGATGGGAGTCAGGATGGGGTTGGAAAAGCAGGTATATGGATTTATATGAGGATGAGAACCAGATGGTAGAGCCTGGGAGCTTTGGGCTTCTTGTGGTGACTAGCAAAACCAGGGATGTTGGTATGTGGCCAACCTGGTCCTGGTGGTCTCCTAGGAAGATGTGAGTGGGGTGTTCTGAGAGTGTTTGGGAAGAAGGCCTGGGTCGGCAGGATGCCATAGAAGCCTGGGGAGCCCCATTCTCCCTAATAAATGAGTAGGGTCAGTAAAGTTGCAATTACAAGTCCGTTACCTATGACCACAGTGATACCTAGTGTTGGCTGGGGGAAGAGAGATCCTATTGTTACTAACTTTCCAGAGGTGAATTTACCAATTTGTAACAAAATCCTTAACATGTATATGCCTTTCAACCTAGGAATTCCACCTTTATGAATGCAACATACGATTTGAAGTAACTCAATCATAGCATCCTATGAAAAACTAGAAATGGCCTAAATGTCCAACTTCAGGGGTAATTCTAATAATAACTTTAGTGACCATATATTAAGTGCTCAGTTGTGAGTTAGGTATAGGGTGAAAGTTACTACAGATACTAGCTCATGCAATCCTTCTAATAACCCTGGGAAGAAACTAGAACTCAGAGACATTGAGTAACTTGCCCAGAGATTCAAATCCAGGTCTGTCTCACTCTAAAAATTTTGATCTAAACCAGGGGATGTTAAACTTTTTCTGTAAGGGGTCACATGGTGAATATTTAGACTTTGGTGACCATGAAGTCTCTATTTCAATGACTCAACTCTGCCATGGTAAAGCAAAAACAGCCGTGGATAATACATAAATGAATGGAACTTTATTTATAAGAAGGTACCAAGTCAAATTTGGCCCATGCATCACGGTTTGCCAACTCCTGTTCTAAACTGCTTCTGTATAACCAGAACTTGTCTCTAAGCTGTCCAGATTCTATCTGGAAACGTTTGAGGAGGATATCCAAAAAGAAGACAAAGGGGAGATTCTCACAATCTTCAAGAAGTGACAGTAGACTGTCAAGCTAAATTAGGCAATGCCACAATAACAGATAAACACTCAAAAGTCCAGCAGCTTAACATAACAAAAGTTGATTTCTCTCTCAAATGTATTCCAACACAGGTCTGGCAACTCTACTCTGAAACTCTTCTCCCCGTAGTGACTCAGGGACCTAGGATCCCTCCAACTTGTGGCATTACCATCTCAACATATGACTTCTGGGATAGAGCGAATATGTGTTCAGAAATGCCAGGGTTTCGGCCTAGGTCCCATTGCTTGCCACACACTGAGAATGAGTAATTCCAGGGAAAAAGGCTTTACCATGGGTGACATTGGCCAAAGAGACGGTAGACAAGCCTCAAACCTTTCTCTCCTCTTCAACTAAAGCTAGGGGTTTATACAGCAGGGAAGGAAAACAGGAGGCAGAAGGAAGAAGAGTTGGTCAACAGGTAGCAGGTAGTCAAAAGAGGGGTCTAGCATCTCACTGTAACCACATGAAGGAAAAAGGAATTAGGGAGGGGTAAGGAAGAGGACATGGTCAACAGGCAGCAGGGGCATCTCATTGCACAAATGTAAGTTTCTCAAGCTTCTGCTCTATGGCTTTCCAGCTTGTTGGAAATTTGGGCTTGTTTCTTATGGATGTGTCACACTGATTCTTAAATGTCTCAGAATGGAAGTGAAGTATGTATCACTTCTGCTCTCATTTCTTTGGCTAAGACTAGTCACATGATCCTGCCAAACTGCAAGGCGGCTGAGTTCAATTTTCCCAGATGCCCATGAAGAAAAGGAAAGCAGGATACAATTGAGCCAAGAGTTCTCTACCACAGCTAATATGAGTGAGAATCAGAGAATTTTCACACATTTTGTGATAACTAGTTTTTGCTTAGAATGAACAAAAACTGAAGTCAATATACCATTACCGTTGTGCACCTTGGCTTTATTTAAAAGCTATTTGTGTAATATATATTTGGCCGACAGAACATAGTGTACCTACCTCAATATATCATGCATCTACCTGGGCTCTGCCTAGATCCAGCTAAATGCATCAGATAATCAATCAGGTGGTTTTTGTGGCTTTTAATCAACACAAACCAAATGTAAGAAAAGCCAGTTTCAGAAGGAAATAGGGTTACTTGCTTTCAGGTCTCTCTGACCCAGTAATATATGGATAATTTGGGTCTGAATTCTTAGGTGAAAACAGGAGGCAACAGAAGGGAGCACTTCTTCTTATTTAATTTCTAACCTTGAAAAAACTCTCAAACAGCTGAGAGTGTGTATCAGAGAGTCACCATGACAACTGATTCTCGCCCTCTCCTCTCTTTCAGCATACGATGAAGTCATCTTCTTCTTATTCACAACTGGATTATAAACTGTGTGAGGGCAGAGCCTGAGACTAAGTCATGTCTGCATTGTTAGGCACTGGAGCAGTGTCTGGCTCATGAAAGACATCAGTGTGTGTCCTAAATACATGCCAATTGCTTGAATTGAATGACAGGGCAGATTGGCTATGGGGCAGGTCCCAAAGTGTGTAGGGTTATTCCTAGAGCATATGGGCCTGGAACTTTCTACAGGGAAGAAGGTCTGGGAAGTGTGTGTGCAGTAACATTTCTTGTGTTCCTCCCTAAATTGCATCCTCCCCTCTTCTGACAGCAGTGAAGCTTCCGGACTCCATCCTCACACTTAGTGGACCCAGGCATGGAGCAAGTGGCCCTGGCCTGAGCCAATCAGAATATCCCATGACCCTGGCCAGTGCTTCAGGAGTCAGTACATAAGCTAAGTCAGACCTGCAAGAATGAATCTCAGGAGTTCTTCAAAAATTACTGGAAAGGACACTTGCTCTTTCCTGCTGAACGTGAATAGGAAGCTGGAGTAGCTATCTGGCCACTATAGGGATGATCGGAATGAACCCAACACATCAAGGAAAGCCAGAATGCAGAAAGACACTAGTTACTGCTGAAATAGCTTGAACCAAGGAGCCAGTTTTACCCTTGGACTTTTCCTATTCCTATGTGTAAGTCCAACTAGTAGAGCACACACTTCACTAGGAAGGTCAGCAAGACCTGGAGCCTTTTTATTATAATTTTTTAGCATTAAATAAAGGCTGGAGATTGGACATTTCAAGCTCCAGGGCCTATGTCTGGATCTTTATAATCAGTCTTGAATGCCTGAAAATAATACCCCAGTGGCCTAAGAATAATATGATGAATTGTACATAAGCTGTCTGCATACCAGAAGTTATAATTCTCTCTAGGATTAGGATCCAAAGGCAAACTCTCTTATGTTTGATTTTTTTCCCATTTCCTCCTCCACATTTCCCCCTCCACATTTCCCAGCCTACTAACAATGAGCCATTAGCCAGTCATGGCCGTGACATGTGGACAGAAGTGATGTGTGTCACTTCTGGCTGAGACAGGAAAAAGCCCAGGCTCAATTCTGCAGTGTTTCTTCCTCTCTGTAGCAACAGGAGATGCCATGTATTCCAGATGATGCAGCTACAGCTAAAAATGATGGTAAAGCCATCACCCTGGGACGCTGAGAGACTCTATGAAGCAGAGTCCTCTGGCAACCTGCAATGGGATGTGAGGTCTGCATGAGAAAAAAGAACCATTTGTACTGAGCTAAGCCACTGAGATTTGGAGGCTGATTTTTAAAAAGCATAACTAGCCAATTTTTACAATTCACAGAGATTTGTAGGTTTCTACTTACACTTTCCCCACTAACTCGGAAAGTATTTTCCTTCAAGTTTTAAGTTATATCAGAACTATTAAAGAGTGGGAAGAGTATTTCCAAAGGTCTTGTCCAGGGTCATCAAGATAGGAGGGTGATCTAAATAATTACTCATAGGGGGACTCTCAAACAACAAAAGTAAAAGTAGGTATTTGTTCAAGTAATACATAACAGAAAATACCAAAATAAGACCAGAAATCCCTGGCACCAACATGTAAAGGTTTTCTCTTCTCAAAAGAAAAAAGAGACTATTCAACAAACATCATTATCCTTAAGCAATATAAACTGCAGTCATTCTGCCTGCATATATATCAGCTGTTGTGAGATCATTTTCTTGCAATTCTTTCTTGCATATATATATATATATATGTCTCCAGAAATTGACCAAGAAGGAACTTGTCTATGTAAAATGGAAGTCTCATTGGCATCTTTAAATATTGATGAAGATAAGCTTTCTTAATCAATAAATACATACAAAGTACTAATATATATATTTTTGAGATGGAGTCTAGCTCTGTTGCCCAGACTGGAGTACAGTGATGCAATCTCAGCTCACTGCAACCTCCACCTCCTGGGTTCAAGAAATTCTCCTGCCTCAGCCTCCTGAGTAGCTGAGATTACAGGTGCGCACTACCACACCCAGCTAATTTTTGTATTTTCCCCATGTTGGCCAGGCTGGTCTCAAACTCCTGACCTCAGGTGATCCACCCACCTCGGCCTCCCAAAGTGCTGGGATTACAGACATGAGCTACCACAGCTGGCACAAAGTGCTCATAATTTTAAACCTTTTTTTAAGATTTTTTTTGTCCATTTTCAGTGCACTGAGAACTGAAATCTACAGGGTTTATAAGAAAATGTTATAGGGTCCTTGTTAAGTCAGTAGATTGCTCTTTCTTCTGTATTTATACTTTTCATATTTTTTTTTAGTTAAGAGCACTAATTGTCATGCCCCCCAAAAAGGGTTATTTTAAGTAGGCTTTGCATTATATGGCAGATTGAAACAGTTGCTAAGCAAAATGTGCCGTCAGTATGTATTCGTTAGAAACAAAATCCTTAGGGTAGTTGTAATTTATGAAAAAGGAGCACAGAACAATAACTTCATAATAAAAATGCGTTCAAGAGCGAAGGATTAAAGTGAGACAAAAGCAAACTACAATGTGTTGTGATGGAGATGTCTTTCCTGTCTTTATTTTAATCAAGACTTAAAAAATAAGCTGAGTAGTTCCTAATGACTTAAAATGCAAATCCTAACCAAAGTCAAATTCTTTTCTCATATTTCTTAGAGCTTGTAGATTCAGAGCATAGTAAACCATGGAAGGGAAACAGAAAATACCAAATTATTTAAACTTTGAAAGCAATGTTTTCATCTGAATTAGAAAGAGTCACTACAACTTTTCATTTTTGTTAAAAGAAACTTTCAGAGTTCACAGAATGACTAGAATCTGACATTTCTGCATACATTCCCAATGAGCTTCTAGCACACAGTAAATGCTCAATAAATATTTGATGAATTAGTTAATATTAACACCATCTGAATAAAAATTACCAATATTATTTTGCTAGGAACAACAATAAAAACAAAAAAATACCTTTCTTTAGTCTGTGCTTTGTGATACTGACCCCCATATAGGTCTGTCTGATCCAATTCCATCATGACCAGTGTTTCATCTCATTGGCTCTGAAACCAAGTCCCCGGCATGACTATATGGACAGCAACACGCTTTGGGAAAGTAGGTGCTCCCAGTCACATCAAGGGAACCTGTCTATTCAAGGGATATGCACATTCCAGTCTAGTTTTTAACTCTTCCCCTTATCCAAGCACAGGGCCAGGAGGATGGTGTCCAGTCCAAGAGGACAGCCAGAGGGGCAGCAATGGCTTTGAATAGAGGAGTCCTGAAGCACAAACCCATCACTGGCCAACCTTCTGCACACCCTTTGTTATTGACAGCTCGTGAGCTATCAGCAAACAAGCCCTTGTTTTGATGAACTTTTCCTTAGTCCCATCTGCCCCAGGAAAAGTCATGTAAGTCACTCTTTACCATTTGCTGGAAGGGTAACCTGGTAGAGCCTACAAAGAATGGGCCAGAAGATCACAAGCAACCTCTCCAATGTAGAACCCAATCAACCAGAGAGAACAGGACTATTGGGATGAGGTGAACCAGGGAACACAGGACCATTGAGATAAGACAGACAAGGGAGCAGAAGACCATGGAGGCGAGATGGACCAGGGAGCACGGGACCATGGAAATGAGATGGATCAGGGAGCATGGGAACATGGAGACGAGATGGACCAGGGAGCATGAGACTATGGAAACGAGATGGATCAGGGAGCATGGGAACATGGAGACAAGACAAACCAGGGAGCATGAGACCATAGAGACGAGATGGACCAGGGAGCACAGGACCATGGAGACAAGACGGACCAGGGAGCATGGGACCATGGAGGTGAGACAAACCAGGGAGCATGGGAACATGGAAACGAGATGGACTAGGGAGCATAAGACCATGGAGATAAGACAAGCGAGGGAGCACAGGAACATGGAGGCAAGATGGACCAGGGAGCATGAGACCAAGAAGATGAAGAAGATGAGACAAGCCAGGGAGCACAGGACCATGGAGATGAGATGAACCAGGGAGCACAGGACCATGGAGATGAGATGGACCAGGGAGCACAGGAACATGGAAAGGATTCCAGGCAGATGGCGTCGTGTGAATGTCGTTCAGGCATTCTTTCGGTAGGAACGAAAAGACATATGAAGCCATTTAAGCCCTTCCCATCTCATGCTGTCTTAAAATTATCATCCCATTAGTAGTTTCCTTTGGATTTTAACAAATCACTGTATGATTTAGCCTATAACAGGGAAGCCTTCTCAACTTTGAAAGTCCTTGTTAAAAGAAAAAAATAAAATAGAAGCCAAAGTTGAGAGATGCCCCAAGACCAACCACCCGTAGCCACGTAACCCAAATGTGGTTATCCTGATTTCCCTGAAATGCTATCTCAAATCACAATGAAACACAAAGTGTAAGCTTTACATCCCTGTCAACATGATTCAGTAAAATTAAGCCAAACAGCTATAAATAAATCAGCTTAAACAACTCTGCTTGCCTTAACAGGAACATTAATGCATAGCAGCCAATCATAAAAAAAAAAAAGGTCAAAATACTGACTCCTTTATGCTTTCTAAGCTATGCTGTAACTGCTGTAAGGTGAGCTTCTTACTACCTTCATTTGAAGTCTAATTCAAGATTGGCCAACTGTTTCTTTGTAAACATATTATATTTTTAATTTTTTAAAATTTGATCTGATATAATTATTTTTCTAAATTTGACTTGATTTTCTTTTTGACACTCCCAACACTGCACTTCTGGGAGGATAAAAAAAAAAAAAACTAACGAGAAAACTGGAGAATAAGAAAAGTCAGATCAGAAGTTGCTTTCTCCCTAATGGTTCAATTCCCAGCTTACCTCATGTTTTGGTTTGCAAAGTAGCTAGTTTTTTCTAAAAAGTCTTAGGATCACTCAAACTTTTGGCCAATGGGGTGGCTTTGACTTTTGTAAAGAATTTTTATCCCCTTCTTATTCATTTCCTGCATTTAATTTTTCTTGAATGCGGAGATATCAGAGAATTTTGTGATTACATAAGTGTCCTGGATTATTTTAGGAACCCTTCTCTTTGCTACTAAAATTTTACTCTCATTTACTCTCATTTTATTTTCAGAAACAGCGTTTCCTTTCGACAAAATTACCAAGTAAAATGATTTTTGCTAAACAATGCATCTCGTTTAACAAAAGATAACACCCTTCCTTTAAAAATAGCTGCAATGTGAATATCACCAATTTTCATCCAAAATAAATTATCTCCTGATAAACATCATTCAAGAAGAAAAGGTAGGTGTGGCTATGTGGCCTTGATCAAGGAAAGCTAAGTCTCAGTCTTCTCATCTATAAAATGGGAGTAATGCTAGATGTGACATGTATTACAGGCAGTCTTTCAAGAAGATGTCCCTTTTCTCTGAAAAGTAGCCACCCACACGGGACCTTCCTCTATCAGACTGGGCAACTTTTCAGATCAGATTGTCTCTCTCAAGAGTATAGAACAGACATAACCAGTCATATTGCTGAGGATGACTCAAAATGAGGTAGTGTAAGCTTGCAAACTTCAAGGACAGCCCTCCTGTGACATGTTTGTAAAGTAAGCATGGAAGTTGGTTGGGAAAGTAAAAGAATGAGATGGGTATGCAGAGAAATCAGGGGCTGGGGACAGAGTAACTGCCAGGGTTCCTGATGATATTCCACCTCCAACTCCTAGTTGATTCTTCCTTCTTTAACTTTCTCCCTAATGGATCAATTCCCATGTTTGTTTATCTCATGTTTTGGTTTGCAAAGTAACTTGTTTCTTCTAAAAAGAACAAGTTCTAAGAGCTGACTGTATTCCAACATTTAACTTCCTGAAAACATTACTATAGCCTCATTTTAAAAAAGAATAAAACTCCTCCTCGAGCTTTTTTTTTTTTGCTAAATGCATCACGCATTTGTTTTTCTTCCTTACAACCAGAAGTCTCTTCACTAAAACAAAAAAGAAAAAATGCCAAAGATATTTCTTTTTCTGCACTGGCCCTTCTAAGGGAACTCTGCTACCAGCCAGAGCTCACATAGCTCCTCCCATGCAGGAATTCCAATTAAAGTAAAACATGGTCTTTAGAGTCACATGATCATCAATGTGCATAAAAGTGACACCAAACCAACGTCAAATGCCTAATTACCCAAATGTCTTGCTCAGGTAACAGTCTTTATATAAGCAAAGGTTCTTTGGCAAATCATCTCGTTTACAGAAACTAAAGTCAACTTTGAACACAAGTGATTTCTCACCCTCTTAACAGCCACTCACAGAGTAATTGGAAGAATTTCTCATCATCTGACACACCAGGTCAACATGGCACTGTTAAGCCATTTTATTTATCTGGGAAGTTCAGCTCAGTGCAAGCCCTCATTTGTGCTTTCATGTGACTGGTAAGTAGTTCCTCACTCAAGAGAGTCCTCAGGATGAGACCTCTGCCAATTTTCTCTTTGAAAAGAGTCAGGCCTGGGTGTTTCCTCTTCAAGCAGCATAAAATCCAGATGTGCAGGTAACAATGGGAAGCGATATAAGGGCAGGCCCATTTTGTGGTTGGCTGAGGAGAAAGGGTACATCTAGAGTATATCATGACCCTGGAACATGGTAGTGTGGGGCCTTTAAGACTAGTTCAGAGAACTTCATGAATGATTTCCGGGAGTGTGGAGGAGGCCGGCATGTAACTGACTGATGAATCATTCGCCACCGCACAGATGTTAACACAAAGAGTTCTCTTCATTCTCTGCACTCATGGTGTTCTGCTGTGAGCGTCCAAGTGGACCCATTTAACAATAAACTAGCTCTTAGTTTAGAGGGTAGGAATTCATATTCACTCCGCAGCTGAAGGGCTGGGCAGATTTAAGAAGGTCTAATTTTGATGCAAATCAACTTATTCTGCTGTATTTCTCACTGAGTTATTTTCTCTGGGCCCCTGTTACCCAGGGAAAGTTAATTCAATGCTGACTCCCTCTCACCTCCTAAACGTTGGTATAGCCTGGTTGAGCCTAGGGCTCAGAGTATAAGATTAAGTTTGTGAGACAAGCTTCTTTTGAGCTAGTCAGCATTTATCAAGTTTTTAAGGGCATCTAGGAAGTCCTAGTAACAATGAGGTCTATTCAGGGTGGAGGGGAAACAAAATCAGACTGTCTTTATGTGTGCATTGTCAGTGTGTAACTTCTGGTTTTAGCTACCACAAGTAAAGAGTTGGGAAGCTGTCACTCCCATCCTCACAACAAGAAAAAGGTAGACAAACTGAAAATCAATGACTTTTCTTGGACCCATCAAATAAGTGAAGTTGCAGGGCAAACTGTAGCCCCAAAATCTAGAGAGAAAAAAAAAAGCTACTAGAACTATAACTGGCAGAAATACTTAGATGGTAATTTTGATGAATTGCTGGAGGCTAAGTAGAGTCTAGATTGGGAGCTGCTATCTTAGGGGAACCCCATAATTCCATGGACTTTACCTCCAGAAACCCTACCATGTTCTTATGAAGATCCAAGTAAGATGCCCAGGTGACTCTGGCAGGAGAAGAACTGTAATCCTTGTGCAATGAATCCAGAGCCTTCCTCAAAACAAAGGCCCACATTTTGAAATGATTGCCCCAGTCAAGCTAATTAACATGCTTATTGTGCACCCTAAATATATACAATTCCTATTTGTTAATTATACCTCAGTAAAGATGGAAAGATAAATAAAATCCTATCTGAGCACATAAGGATGAAAAGCAGAGGAGTGGGGACTCCTCTCCAGGATAAAGACATTGCCAGAACTTTATTCCAGCTAGTAGAAGGTCATTCTCCCACTCTAGCCCCTCCAATCCTCCCTCCTCAACTAAGAGGGGAAAAATATAGTTATAAGGGGTCAAGGCTTCAAGAATATGAACTGGGAATTCTGCAATCAGGGAAGAAAGTGGGAGCTGGGTGCATAAAGTTATGGAGAAACACTTGTGAAGGCCACAGCAGAAAGAGGTGCACTAAAGGACTGGTATTTAACTGGAAGATTCTAGAACTTACTCCCTCCCCAGCACTTACTACCATGCCAACAGGACTCCAGTGTAGTGATAGTGGGTTACAGCTAAAAGACCTGCAAAATAGGGACTCTCTCAGAGGAGCATAAGCTTAAGAGGAGAGAAGAAAACAAGGACAAATTTGAAGCCTCTGGTATCTACAGCTACAGCAAACATTAAACACAAAACACTCAGATTCTTAGTCAGATTATGACAAATCCTCATCGTATAGACAAATCCTGACCTATTCACATCAGATCCTAATACCAAGAAAAGCATGGTTGTTAAAAGTCAAAGTGAGTATCAGAACCAGACTCAGATATGACACAGATGTTGGAATTATCAGTTTAAAAATGTTGAATAACTGTAATTAATGTGTTAACCCCTTATTCTCAAAAAAAAATAAGACAATATTCAAGAATCAAATGGAAATTTAAAACACAGCACCAGAAATAAAGAAGGCCTTTGACAAGCTCATCAGTAAACTGGATACAGACAAAGAAAAAAATCAGCAAGCTTGAAGACAGGTCAAAGAAACTTCCCAAACTGAAAAGCAAAGACAAAAGAAAATTGAAAAAAAAAAAAAAAGTAGAAAACAGAGTAAGTACTGTGGGACAATAACATATTTTTAATTGAATACTAAAAGGAAAAGAAAGAGAAAAAGGAACAGAAGAAATATTTGAATTATGGCTGAGAACTTCACAAAATTAATGATAGACACCAAACCACACATAGAGGAAGCTTTGAAAACAACAGTTGGAATAAATAGCAAAATACACACACACACACACACACACACACACACACACACACACACAAATACACACACATACACACAGGCATATCATATTCAAATGGCAGAAAATGAGAAACAAAGAGAAATCTCAAAAAAAGCAATAGAGGGAGAAAGTATCTCACCTATAAAGGAACAAATATATGAATTACAGTGGACTTCAGAAACCATGCAAGTCAGGAAAGAGTAGAATAAAATATTTAAAGTGTTGGGGGTGGAATTCTAAAGTTCTATACCTAGTGAAATTATCTTTCAAAATTGAAGAGAAATAATCTTTATCAAACAAACAAAAATGGAAAGACTTTATCTTCAACAGATCTTCCCTGGAATAAATGTTAAAAGTTCTTCAGGCAGAAAGAAAATGATACAGTCAGAAACCTGAATCCACATAAAGAAAGGAAGAGCATCATAAAAGAAATAAATGAAGAGAAAATCTCTTGGTTTTGGGGTTAGTCAGTGCTCACATTTCTATAGAGAAATACCTGAGACTGGGTAATTTATGAAGAAAAGAGGTTTAATTGGCTCACAGTAATGCAAGCAGTACAGGAAGCATGACGCTGGCATCTGCTCAGCTTCTCAGGAGGCCTCAGGAAGCTCCCAATCATGGTAGAAGGAAAAGGGGAAGCAGACATGTCACATGGCCAGAGCAGAAGCAAGAGACAGAGCAGGGAGGGGCTGTACACTTTTAAATGACCAGATCTCACAAGAACTAACTCACTATCATGAGGACAGTTCCAAGGGTGGTGATACTAAACCATTCATGAGAAATTTACCCCCATGATCCAATCACCTCCCACCAGGCCCCACCATCAACACTGAGGATTACATTTCAATATGAGATTTGGGTGGGGACAAACATCCAAACTATATCAGCTTTCTCATGTTTAACTGATCTAACAGATAAGCATCCACTTAAAGTAATAATAGTAACAATGTATTTGGTGATTATAGCACATGGGTAAGTGAAATGAATTATAGTAACATCACAGAGACAGGAGGGAGGAAATGGGCAAACTCTGTTTTAAGGCACATGATGCAGTACAGTGTTATTTGAATATGGATCCAGATTAGTTAAGATATGTATATATATTGTAAATTCTAAGATAACCACTAAAAGCATGAAATCTGTATTGCCTACCATTTCTACCTGAATGTTAGCACCATGAGGCAGAAAGCTCATCTTGTTCATCTCTAAGTCTCTAGTGCCAGACACATCATAAGCTTCATGAAATATGTGTTGGGTAGAATGCTAGATGGTTGGGCAGATGAACACTTGGATGCACGAACAAGTGAACTGATGATATGTAATCCATGCTCTCATGGGAATTATAACACAGCAATCTCTAATTATTTTTCACAGAACTCTAATACTATATGATGTTAATAGCTGTGCCACGTTGTTAAAAGTTCTTCTATGCTCAAAAAAAGTTTTTGAGAAATGCTCACTTAAGGAAATTAAACAAATTAAATTAAATTTCACTTAAGGAAATTTCTCGACTGTGAGATAATGGATACCATGCACTTTTCCTAGAATTTAGCACAGCTGTTATTAGGCACTCAGTAAGATAATGACATGAATAAAACCATCATAGAGTAATTAACTCATATTCATTCATTCCACAGGTATGCATTGAGCACCCACTATATTACAGAAACTGAGCCAGGGTATAATGGGAAAAAAATGAACAGATACTCTGCCTTCATGGAGGAAAGAAGACAGACATTATTTCAATAGTTTCACAAAGAAGTATAAAATCACAATGAAGGGGAGCAGGGGAGGGAGGGGGAGCATTAGGATAAATAGTTAATGCATGCTGGACTTAATACCTAGGTGAGGGGTTGATAGGTGCAGCAAACCACCATGGCACATGTTTATCTATGTAACAAATCTGTGCATCATATACATGTATCCCAGAACTTAAAATAAGATTTTTTTAAAAAAATAATCTATTGATTCAACACTATCCCCATCAAGCTACCATTAACCTTCTTCATAGAACTGGAAAAAACCACCTTAAACTTCATATGGAACCAAAAGAGAACCTGCATAGCCAAGACAATCCTAAGAAAAAAGAACAAAGCTGGAGGCTTCATGCTACCTGATTTCAAACAATACTACAAGGCTTCAGTAATCAAAACACCATGGTACTAGTACCAAAACAGAGATATAGATCAATGGAACAGAACAGAGGCCTTGGAGGCAATGCCACACATCTACAACCATCTGATCTTTGACAGACCTGACAAAAACAAGCAATGGGGAAAGGATTCCCTGTTTAATAAATGGTGTTGAGAAAACTGACTAGCCATGTGCAGATAGCAGAAACTGGACTCCTTCCTAACACCTTACACTAAAATTAACTCCAGATGGATTAAAGATTAAATATAAGACCTAACACCATAAAAATCCTAGAAGAAAACCTAGGCAAAAACCATTCGAGACACAGGCATAGTCAAGGACTTCATTACTAAAACACCAAAAGCATTGGCAACAAAAGCCAAAATAGACAAATGGGATCTAATTAAACTCCAGAGCTTCTGTACAGCAAAAAAAACAATCATTAGAGTGAACTGGCAAACAACAGAATGGGAAAAAACTTTTGCAATCTACCCATCTGACAAAGGGCTAACATCCAGAATCTATAAAGAACTAAAACAGATTTACAAGATAAAAAACAAACAAATCCATCCAAAATAGGCGAAGGATATGAACAGACATTTTTCAAAAGAAGACATATATGAGGCCAACAAACATATGAAAAAATGTTCATCATCACTGATTATTAAAGAAATGCAAATCAAAACCACATTGAGATACCACCTCACACCAGTTAGTATGGCGATCATTAAAAAATCTGGAGACAGCAGATGTTGGAGAGGATGTGGAGAAATAGGAACACTTTCACACTTTTGGTGGGAGTGTAAACTACTTGAAGCATTGTGGAAGACAGTTTGGTGCTTCCTCAAGGACCTAGAAATAGAAATTCCATTTGACCCAGCAATCCCATTACTGGGTATATACCCAAAGGATTATAAATCATTCTGTTATAAAGACACATGTACACGTTTGTTCATAGCTGCACTGTTTACAATAGTAAAGACCTGGAACCAATCCAAATGCCCATCCACAATAGACTGGACAAGGAAAATGTGGCATATATACACCACGGAATACTATGCAACCATATAAAACCATGAGTTTGTGTCCTTTGTAGAGACTTGGGTGCATGATACATAGGAAATCATAATTCTCAGCAAACTGACACAAGAACAGAAAATCAAACACCGCATGTTCTCACTCATAGGCAGATGTTGAACAATGAGAACACACAGACACAGGGAGGGGAGCATCACACACTGGCGTGTGTTGTGGGGGGCCAAGGGAGGGACAGTGTGGGGGTGGGGAGGTTGGGGAGGGATAATATGGGGAGAAATGCCAGATGTAGGTGACGGTGGGATGGAGGCAGCAAACCACATTGTCCTGTGTGTACCTATGCAACAATCCTGCATGATCTGCACATGTATACCAGAACCTAAAGTACCATAATAAATAAATAATAAAGATTATACAGAGACAAGAAAACCTGTAGATACACTGCTTGGGATAACACTGAGATAGACTAAGTGAGAAATACAGTGCTTTGAGCAAAAATGATGAAAGTGATGATGGAGAAAATTACCTAATCATATCATATGATAGTGATATATTCAACTGCACTTGGGAATGGATTGCACAGAAGAATGAAAGGAATAGATAATGATATGATAGGTCTTTGACTTGATGAATTAATTCTATTACTCTGCTTTGTACTCAATTGGCAGAACTGGGAAAGGAAAGCAAGGAGTATCATAGCATTCATTATTTTAAATTCAAAGAGCCTAGGTTGTGTGTTTTTCTGTTTTCTTTACTGCCTATTATTCCATGTCCTGGTTGAAATTAAAATGGAAAGAAAGTTGGTTGTATACCTATGACACAAAAATTATTTTAATCATATTTATAAGGTAAAATCCAAATGCATATGAGAACTTCCTAGTGAGGGAATGTGCTCTGTTTCCAGGTCCACAAGAGGACGTAGTTTTAAGGGCAAGAACTTCCCAGGCCATGCCCCCTTCCCACCTCTCTCCACCAGGGAGATTTAATGGTCTCTCTTTTAATTTTCGAGGGCATAGGAAGAATTAAAATGTCAGTCACTCCAGCTGAAGTTCTAAGGAACTCCTTTCATTGGCCCGAGGTCTTGGAGAAGGTGGGAGTTTCTTCCAGGTTAAAAGTCCCCTTCTTCCACACCTCTTTGGACTCCATGTTTGGATCCCCTTCCATGAACACTCCCTTTGTGGAAGCCGTCTTTCTCTCTCCTGGATTTCCCCTTTGGAGTCCCCTTCCACACACTCTTGTGGAAGCCTGTCTTCCCTCCTAAACTCCATTTCTCTATTCCCTTCCACTTGATGTGGAAGATGCTTTCCTTTCCTGGTTTCCATCTTTCTGGATTCTCTCACTCAGTGTGAGAGTTAGCTGCTTCTTTCTCTCTCCTTCTCCTGTTTCTCTTTCTCTACTTAAATAAATCACTTTCTACAAACACTTTTGAGTATGGCATTTGCTTTACGAGCGCACTGTGCCATGGTCTCCTCTCCCATTCTTGGGGGAGTGATAGACGGAGAACCTGGAGAAAAGTCCTCTCAGGGGAACTGAGGGCTCCCCTGAACCCCAAAACCCAGAAAGACTTCTAGCTGAAAATGACAATTCAGGAATTCGGAACTCTCTGCTGAGTAGGTTGGAGAAAATATAAAATGTTGGTTGTAGCTCTGGTGGAAAAAGAGAGATAACTGAAAGCCATATCTATTCAAATCCTATGGGTTCTTCATCACAGGTGGATATTTGCACTGCTTGTCTTAGATTTGCTAGTACAACCAAAGGAAGGGATCTCAGTCCCCACTTTCTCAGCAGCCCCTACACCAAAAGTCTAGAATATATCTGAGGTTATCAACATCTCTATGAGCCAAGCATAGTGCGTATCATACAGCCAGAAACTGTTCAAACGGTAAGAACAAAGATCAGTGCCCATGCATACACTATTATTAAAAAAAACCTTATTTTTAAATAATGTTCTACTGCTAGGTAAGCTTGCCAATGCTTTGTAGAGTCTTCCTATAAAGCAAAGAAGAGACTTAAGGAATGTAATATTTTTCCAGTTTTTCAGATGAAGCATCTAAAGGTCAGAGGTGATGTCCAAAGTTACAAAGCATAGCTGGAAACTAGCTGAGTCAGGCTCAAATTGACATTTTCAGATTTCAAGTACATCAATCATCAATCTTTCTTCTACACCCTCCCACCTAGGATTATAAAATAGTTATGCAGGATTGCATAACTTGACCTCATTAGGACAAGAAACTCTCTCTGTCTTACAGACACTCTTTTCCAGGGGTTACATTCACTGTAGGGTTCTAAGAGTTGCATCAGCTCACCTCACCCAATTATTAATAAAAACTCTGAACTCAAAAAATGTCAACCACTTCACTACCTTGAACACAGGTCATGGATATATTTCATTACTCAAATATTGTTACTCAAAATTAAAAGCCTGAATATAACTATCATCATTATCAGCATTATCTGGATTTATTTCTTTAAATATTATTTATAGAAAAAAACACTGCTTAATTTTCTTCCTTTAAAGTGATATATATCATTGAACTTTGAAGTAGCTCAGTTTTAGTCAAAATCACACTAAAACAATTATTTTTCATGGGGTTGGCATGGCCCTTTCTCTTTTATAAGTATGAAGCATATTGCTATAAAATGCCAGTGGGATCCCTCTAAGGTTAAAATTCTCATGAGGAATTGGAAGATAAAAATTAGTCCAAATGTTTTAAGCTTAGAAAATTGAATGGAAACATAGAATGACATTAAAGCTATTCCACCCTGTGCGATCATGTAAACATTTATTTTTCAACTTTCTGATTTTTTAATTTTGAGGCAAACAGTGGATGTCAGTGTGGCGGCTTTGTGTGAGCAAGGGGAGGAATGGTATCAAGTGAGATGAGAAGCAGGCAGAAGTCAAACTCCTTTTGTGTTCCAATGAAGAACTTAAATTTTATTCTAGGACCAAATAAGCTAGTTAGAAAAAGTCAATTGAGATAATTTGATTGTATCTGTCCATTGGAGGTCTTTGTGGGTTGGCCAATGACTAAGTATATGGCAAGAGAGAAAGCAAGTATAGGAAACTCTTGTATATACATCTGTGTGTGTGTGCGCGCGCGCGCATGCGCGCGCGTAGAATGCAAAAAAGTTTAGTAACTACAAGTGACATAAGTCAAGGAAAAATAAAACTCTGTGTCTACTTGAGTGTATGTGCTGAAACCAGAGATACTAAAAACATGTTTTGGAGGAATTATCTGCTGTAGAGAAAGTATTGATTTAAAAAATACAAATTAGTTTATGGGAGATAAGAAGATCTGAGATTTGAAGGACTGCGAATATCATTTAAATAAAGGTAAAAAGGTAAAGGCACAACAGAATTTGCTGATATACTTTCACACTGTTACCAGAATAGAATATAAAATTTTTCACCAGATAGTCCATAATACCCATTTCGCATCGTAGTCTGAATAGAAACTTTGGAATCACTCAATCCAGGATTTCAAATCAAATTCAGGTAATAAGTAATGAATTGGTTTCAAATTGCTATTAATTAATTTCATTCTTTTCTTTCTCATGTCTGAATTTTTCCCTATACCGAGCACTGACTTCTAACTGGCCAGAGGTTTTGCTTCTGATTCTGATTGAGGCCTATGCCCAGAGAAGTCCTCAGACTCTCTACTTATTCCTATTTCTCTTTCTTTTATCCATTTCATGTGTTTCATTTTTTTAGAATGAGTTATAGAGTATCACTTAAAACTAATGACTGTAATGAGATTACCAGTTTTTTCTGAGTTAATACACTACCCATTCATTGCTTAAAATGCACTTTTAAAACTCAAGGTCTTATGCAAAAATACACAAATTTAAAGGCAAAGGTTTTCTAATACATCAAAATTAGAAGGCTTCATTAAGAAGAAAGTATATCTTCCTTTAGATGGCAAAATGATGATGGATTTCTAAACTTGATTTATGCATAGATTCAATGCTTAATTATACTCTGGAAAGCAAGGGTTTGTAGAGTGATATAGAAAGGGCACATTGTCAAAAAACACAAACCAGTTGGAAGACAGTAATAAATCTACTGAGAATCATTTAGAAAATATTTTAAATATGATTAGATACTTTAGTAATGAATTAAGGATTTTGTCATGAAATTTTACAAGATTAATGGAAAAATACATGAAAATAAAAAATATATAATTAAAATGCATTTAGATATTCAAGCCAGTATTTCATATTCCTTTAACAGAAATGCAAATACATAATTGTATAGAGTGTACTATAATTACTTATATACAATTATGGAATACATATATATTTATATATAATTTATGTAAATATACAAGAAAATATATACTTATATATAATTATGGAATATATATACATATCTCCAACACAATTTTATACAAATACATATTATGTATCTGTTATGTATATGTGGTGAATGTGTGTATATACACATAATAAAACTAAATTTACATAATGTATGTGGACCATATATTTATTTCACTGTCTTTCCTGTTAACATTTAATATGTGTTTATTTTAACTTAGCAAGAGCTTCAACAAAGTGTACCCTTTGTAAAAGTATAATGGGAAATAATTCAATTACTGAATTTTGGAACCATCTAAAAATGAAACTTAATAGTTTTTCCAACAATAGCAGAAGAATCATTAAGGAAACACAATTTCCTAAAGCAAGAGTTGAAAATTAAGACCCATGGGATAGGCAAAGTATGTCAATTACATGTTGATCCTATTAGTGTTTAGCTTTGGGCATTACTTGAAAATTTTCTCTATTGCTATCAATATTTTATTGCAAATGCCCTCAAAGCTTGTTTCTATTTATAATCATACTTATATAAGTGCCATCAACATCATATGATAAAGCCTTAAAAACCATTCTACCCTGATGTAAAACACAAAGTTCAATTATTAGATCAAATTTTTTTATTATACTCTATATACATTCATGAATTACAAAAAGTAAAATGGTAAATTCTCTTTCTTCTCATTTTTTTTTTTGGTCCCAGCCACAGGACAAAAATCTAAGTCTTTTTTTCCCCTGCAAAGGAGAGGGGCTCCTCTTAGAGGCACCATGATAATTTATAATGTCATTTTATCTTAAATTATCTTAAAGTACAACAGCCAGATATTAATTTTTTAATTTAAATATCTGATTCTACACACACACACACACACACACATACACATACGTCAGCTTGTGTTTTAAAATCTTAATGATTCGTATTTGGGGCAACAGAAAGTTATTCTTTAGAAAAGGACAAGAGGAAATTTTGAGAGGTGATAGAAATAATCCCTATAGTAATTGTAATGGTGATTATAGGACTGTATGTTTTAGTTAGCACTCATCAAATTGCAGGATAAATTACTAAACATTTGTATTTAAATTATGCTTCAATAAATATGACTGAGAATAGTAATTTCACTAACAAGATGAATGTTCTAATATCTCTGCTTATCATTGATAATATTTATTTTGATATTTATATAAATTTCTGACAAATACCTTATAAGGAAGCTCATATTCATTTCAAAATGAATTTTATAGTAAACTGAGGTAGATTAATGAAAATTATTAAAACTAATAATATTTATTTTTGTTGAGTATGTGAAGAAATAGGTATTTATGTTGGAAATGTAAATTCATATCATGGTTTTGGATAAAATCTGGACAGTTTCTGTCAAACTACAAAGATATACTTTAATCAATTTTATGTTAAAGTATTAATGAAATTATTACATATCCAATAAAAATATTTAGAAACATGAACATAAAATCACTTTTTATAGTGTATAGTTCTAAATGAGTAAGAATTCTATAGCATAAATAAAATATGCCCATAAAATGTAATTATTGTAATATATCTGTAAAACAAATTTTAGATCTTACCAATAATGTATTAGTGTCATGTGGCTGCTTCAACAACTGATCACAAGCTTACTTGCTTAAGACAACAGATACTTATTCTCTCACAGGTTCTGCAAGGCACAAGTCCAAAGTAAGTAAGTATCACTAGGTCAAAATAAAGATGTCAGTAGGTAAATGCTCCCTGCAGAGTTTCTTATCAGAGAATCAATTTGTTGGTTTTTCAAGCTTCCAGACGGCTAACATTCAGCATTTCTAAGCTCATGACTGCATCACTACAAATCTTGAAGCCAGCAACTTCAAATCTCTATCTACTCATCTTCCATTCTCCTTTCTGTGTGTCAAATCTCCTGTGCCTCCATTTTATAAGGATAACTGGGATTGCATTTAAGGCCCAGATGGATAATTCAGGAGAATCTTGCCACCTCAAGAGTATTTATTTAATTACTTCTGCAAGGACACTTTTTCCAAAGAAAGTAATATTTATAGGCTCTCAGGATGAGAACTTGGTATCTCTGAGGGCCATTTTGGTAATATGATACCTTTATAAATAAGACACATATAAATACACAAAATTCTGGAAGAACATATAATACTAGAAATTATTAAAATATTTAACATTGCAGAAGGGGAATGCTTATACTGAGAAACTGTGTTAATAAGTCTATTTATAACACTAAGATTTAAAGATTAATATTTACATACACTTGCATAAAATACCATGTGTCTTAATTATATAGTGTTTACCTACAATGTGTATTGATATAGACTTCTTATGAGTGATAATATGCATATGATAATGTAGATTAATTAAAACCTTAGATTCTTTAATAAACTCAAAGTAATAATTATACTATTAAACTAAAATAATGTTATAAAACAAGCAGTTGTTAAATATTTTATTTATTGTATCTGCTTAATATAATCTTAATAGTCTTTTATCAGTTTATTAAAGATAGTCCTAGAAATTTTTTAGCTAAAAACATTTATGCCTATAAATGGCACTTTTTGCTACAAGAACATATTTTCAAAAGGGATATATTCTTTTAAAAAGTTGTATCATTGAAGTATTTTCATATTTAATTTCTATGATTTATTAAAGTCTCTGGAGAAAATAAAAACAGAAAACACTACAAGTAATATATTGTGGTTTTTTTTCTCTTCTTATGAAAAAGTATTTTTTTCCAGATGAAATCATCTCATGAAAATGACACAGATTGTTGCTATGAAAAAAAAGATACTTGTCTTTTCAGATTAATAATATTGAGAAAATTTCAAATTTTTCCCATATATTAATATATAAGGAAATATTAAGCACATATTATTACCATTATCCAGCACTCATTTTGTTTTTCTCCGTTTTTTTAACTTTTAACTTTTATGGGTACATAGTAAGTGTATATATTTACAGGGTACATGAGATATTTTGATTAAGGCATACAATGTGCCATAATCCCATCAGTGTAAATGGGATATCCATCACTTCAAGCATTTATCATTTTTTTGTGTTACAAACATTCCAATTACAATTTTTAGTTATTTTGAAATGTAAAATAAACTGTTGTTGACTGTTACAACCTTATTTTGCTATCAAATACTATATCTTATACATTTGATCTAAATATATTTTTGTACCCATTAACCATCCCTCCCCACCTGCCCAATCCTCCCCAGTCTCTCGTAACCATCTTTCTAATCTCTATCTCTATGTGTTCAATTGTTTGAATTTTTAGCTCCCACAAATGAGTAGCCATATATGAAGTTTGTTTTATGTGCCTGGCTTGTTTCACTTAACATAATTACCTTTAGTTTCATCCATGTTGTTACAAATGACAGAATCTCATTCTTTTTTATGACTAAATAGTACTCCATTGTGTATAAGTACCACATTTTCTTTATCCATTCCTCTGTTTATGGACACAGGTTGCTACTAAATCTTGGCTATTGTGAATGGTACTGGGATAAACATGGCAGTGCAGATACTTCTGTGATATGTTGATTTCCTTATTTTGGAGTATATACCTAGCAGTGGGTTTGCTGGAAAATACGGTAGTTTTATTTTTAGTTACTTAGGAATCTCCATACTGTTCTTCATAGTGACAGTGCCAATTTGCATTTACACCAAGAGTGTATGAAGGTTTCCTTTTCTCCACATCCTCACCAACATTTTCATTGCGGTTTTTTTTTTTTTTTTGGATAAAAGTCATTTTAACTGGGGTAAGATGATACCTCACTGTAGTTTTGACTTGCATGTCTCTGATGATTGAGGATTTTGAACAACTTTTTATATAGCTGCTTGTCATTTAAATGTCTACTTTTGAGATATGTCTATTTAGATCTTCTGATTATTTTTAATCAAATTACCAGATATTTTTAGAGTTGTTTGAGCTCCTTATATATTCTTGTTATTAATCTCTTGTTTGCAAATAATACTTTGCAAATATTTTTTTTATCATTCTGTGAGTTTTCTCTTCACTTTATTCATTGTTTCTTTTGTTTTGCAGAAGGTTTTAAGCTTGATGTAATTACATTTGTATACTTTTGCTTTGGTGGTCTGTGCTATTGTGGCAATAGTCAAGAAATATTTGCCCAGATAAATGTCCTTGAGAGTTTCCCCAATGTTTTCTTTTAGTAGTTTCAATTTTAAGTATTATATTGATATTTTTAATCCATTTTATTTTTTTTTTGTATATAGTGAAAGATAGGGATTTAGTTTCATTCTTCTGCATATGAATATCCAATTTTCCCAGCGTCATTTATTGAAGAGATTCTCTTTTCCCCCAGTTTATGTTGTATGTTCTTGGAATCTTTGTTGAAAATGAATTTACTGTAGATGTACGGATTTATTTCTAGGTTTTCAATTCTGTTCTATTGGTTTATGTGCCTGATTTTTGTTTTGTTTTGTTTTTGCCACTATCATGCTGTTTTGATTTCAACAGATCAGCAGCATAATTTGAAGTCAGTTAATGTGATTCCTCTGGTTTTGTATGTGTGTGTGTGTTGTTGTTGTTTTCTTTTTTCTTTTTGCTCAAGATGGCTTTGGCTGTCCTGGGTATTTTGTAAATTTTAGGATAGTGTTTATTTCTATGAAGAATGCCACAGATATTTTGTTAAGAATTTTACTGAATTTGTATATTGCTTAGGGTAGTATGGACATTTAAACAATAGTGATACTTCCAATATATGAACATGGAATATCTTTCCAATTTTTTTGTGTCCCCTACAATTTCTTTCATCAATGTTTTATAATTTTTATTATAGAGATATTTTACTTTGATTAAGTTTATTCCTAGATATTTTATTTTATGTGTAGCTATTGTAAATGGGATTACTTCTCTTGATTTCTTTTTCATATTGTTCATTATTGGCAATCAGAAATGCTACTCATCTTTTTGTGTTAATTTTGTATTTTGCAACTTTCCTAAATTTGTATATCATTCTAATAGTTTTTTGGTGGGGTCTATAATTTTTTTCCAAATATAAACTCATATAATCTGCAAAGATAATTTCACTCCTGCATTTCCAATTTGGATGGTTTTATTTCTTTTTCTTTTCTGGGTGCTCTAGTTAGGACTTCCAGTACTGTGCTGAATAATAGTGGCGAAAGTAGGAATCCTTGTTGTGTTCCAGATCTTAGAGGAAAGGCTTTCAGTTTTTTACATATGTAGTATGATACTAGCTGTGAGTTTGTCAAAGATGGCTTTTATTATGTTGTGGTATAATCCTATCCCCAGTTTTCGTGGAGGTTTTTTTTTTCATGAAGAGATATTGAATTTTATCAAATGCTTTTTAGCATCAATTAAATTATTATACATTTTTTACTTTTCATTCTGTTTATATGATGTATCACATCGGTTGATTTGCATATGTTGAACCACACTTGCACCCCTGAAATAAATCCTATCCAAAAGGTCAAGATGAATGATCTTTTACATGTGTTATTAAGTGCAGTATGCTACTATTTTGTTGAGAATTTGTAGATCAATGTTCATCAGGGATATTGGCGTGTAGATTTATTTTTTGATGTGTCTTCATGTGGTTTTGGTATCAAGGTAATACTCATCTTGTAAAATGAGTATAAAATATTCTCTCCTTTTTTTTTTTTTGAACATTTTGATTATAATTCATTCTAGTTCTTCTTTAAATGTTTGAGAGAATTCAGCAGCAAAGCCATAAGGTCCTGGGGGGTTTTCTTTGCTTGAATATATTTTATTATGGCTTTGATCTCATTATTGTTATTGATCTATTCAGATTTTGGATTTTTCCATTGTTCCATCATGGTAGGTTGTATTTGTCTAGGAATTTATCATTTTTTTCTACATTTTGTAATTTATTGACATAGAATCACTCATAGTAGCATGTAATGGCCCTTTGAATATTTGTGGTATTAGTTGTAATGTTTCCTTTTTCAGTTCAGCTTTTAATTACTTATTTTTTTTTTCTTAGTCTGGCTAGAGTTTTGTCAACTTTATCTTTTCAAAAAAACAAATTTTAATTTCATTGATGTTTTATATTTCTTTTTTTATCTTTTAAATTTTTGTTTATTTTATTTTTTATTGCATTTTAGGTTTTGGGGTACATGTGAAGAACATGCAAGATTATTGCATAGGTACACACGTGACAGTGTGATTTGCTGCTTTCCTCCCCTTCACCTGTATCTGGCATTTCTCCCCATGCTATCTCTCCCTGACTCCCCACCTCCCTCTGTCCCTCCCCTATTTCCCCCCAACAGACCCCAGTGTGTGGTGCTCCCCTCCCTGTTTCCATGTGTTCTTATTGTTCAACACTGGCCTCTGAATGAGAACATGTGGTGTTTGATTTTGTGTTCTTGTGTCAGTTTGCTGAGAATGATGTTAATTTGATTTATTCCTGCTCTAATGTTTATTTTCTCTTTTCTTCTAATATTTTTGTGTTTTGATTTCTTTTGCTACTCTACTTGTTGAACATGAATTGTTAGGTTGCCTATTCGAAGTTTTTCTACTTTTGTAATGTAGGTGGTTATTGCTAAAACTTTCCTCTTAATACAGCTTTTGCTATATCCCTTAGGTTTTGGCATGTTTTCTTTCCATTTTAATTTGTTTCAAGACATTTTTTAATTTTCTTGTTAATGTTTTCATTTACCCACTGGTCATTCAGGAGCATATTGTTCAATTTCTATGTGTTTATATAGTATCCAACATTCTTCCTGTCATTGATTCCTAAGTGGTTTTCTTTCTGGATGATCTGTCCAATGCTGAAAGTGAGATCCTGAAGTCTCCAGCTCTTATTGTTTTAAGGTCTACCTCTCTCTTTAGCTCTAATAATACTTGTGTTACAAATTTAGGTACACTAGTACTGGATGCATATATATTTACAATTGTTATATCCTTTTTGCTAAATTGACCCTTTTATCATTACATAATGAATTTCTTTGTCTCTTTAGTGTTTCTGTCTTGAAATCAATTTTGTCTAACATTAGCATAGTTACTCTTGCTCTTTTTTGGTTTTTATTTGTATGGAATGACTTCTATCCATCTCTTTGTTTTTAGCATAAGTGTATCTTTATAGGTGAATTGTGTTTTTTGCAAGCAGCAGGCTTTGTTTTATTTTCCCCCATGCGGTCACTCTATGTCTTTTGATTGAAGACTTTAGCACACTTATATTCAATGTTATTTTTATTGCCTGGTTGTTTTGTGGTCTTCTATTCCTTCCTTTCTTCCTGTATTTTCTGGGAAGGTGATTTTCTATGGAGTGCTTTAATTTCCTGTTTTTTATTTTTTATGTATCTATTGTAATTTATTTTTGATTTGAAGTTGCCATGAGGCTTACAAAGAACATCTTATAAGCTATTTTTTAAACTGATAAAAACACTGATTGCAAAACATAAATACACTAACAAACAGGCAATGAGAAAACTTATACAGTTTCTACATTTTAAATCAACATTTACCAATTTTTAACTTTTTATTTATTGTTTCTATTTATATCTTATCATGCTATATCTTCAAAAGTTGTTGTAATTATTTTTCATAGATTAATCTTTAATTTTTCTACTCAAGATATGAGTAGTTAGCACAACATAATTATGGTGTTATGGTGTTATAGTGTTACAATAATCTGTGTTCTTATGTGTACTTAATAAAAACAGTGAGTCTTGTACTTTCAGATGATTTTTTTTTCTCAGTATCAACTTTTTCTTTCAGTTTAAATAACTAGTATTTCCTGTAGGACAAATCTGGTGTTGATGAAATCTCTCAGCTTTCTGTTGTTGTTTGGCAAGTTCTTTATTTCTCTTTCATGTTTGAAGAATATTTCACTGGATATGCTATTCTAGATTTTCCCTTTGGCACTATAAATATGTCATACCACTCTCTCCTGGCCTGTAAGTTTTCCACTGAGACGCCTGCTGGCAGTCATGCTGGAGCTCCTTTGCATGTTATTGGTTTCATTCTCTTGCTTTTTCTAGAATCATTTTGTTATCCTTCACATTTGGCAGTTTGAGTATTAAGTGTCTTAAGGTTGTGTTATTTCGGTTAAATCTGCTGTTTGTTCTGTCACTCAAGGGGTACTTCAGTCAGCAACTGATAAATCTTTCCAGAACTGAGTTCTTCCCTTCAAGATGGTAGGTTCTCTTCTGACCCAGGTTGTGTTTAGAAATGTTATCTGGGAGCTAGGGCCTGGAATAAGGGCCTCATGACATTGCCTGGTGCCCTGTTATACTGTGGCTGAGCTACAACTCAAGCTGCAAGACAAATTCCTCTTTAGTCTTCTCTTCTCTTCTCTTCTCTTCTCTTCTCTTCTCTTCTCTTCTCTTCTCTCTCTTCTCTTCTCTTCTCTTCTCTTCTCTTCTCTTCTCTTCTCTTTTCTCTCTTCTCTTCTCTTCTCTTCTCTTCTCTTCTCTTCTCTTCTCTTCTCTTCTCTTCTCTTCTCTTCTCTTCTCTTCTCTTCTTCTCTTCTCCTCAGCAAAAAGAAAGTGTCTCTCACAGAGTTGTGAGCTGCACTGCCCAGGGTTCAGGGAGGCATTGCATAAGAACTCCCTTGGCTGCCCTAGCTGATATCTTACTAGGTCATGTGTAGCCTAAGCCCACTGGCTCTGAGCCCAGCACAGCTCCAGGATTTGCCCAGAAATTGAAGTCTCTCTGGGCTAGACTGCCTTTCAAGCTTATTTAGTACCCCATATCTCTGTAGCCCACTGTGTTGTGGCTAACCAAAACTCAGGTTCTGACCACTGGATTGAAAGATTCCCCTCCGACTGGGGCTGGTCTAAACGCTCCTGCTTCGGCACTAGCTAAATTCTGCCCTGTGTTGCTTTCTACTGTGACAGGCAGTGCTGGATTCCAATATAAAGACCCACAGTGACTGTGCTCTCCCATCCCCAAAGACAGATTCTCTCTCCATGCCACATGGCCATGGAAAGGGATTGCAGAGAGATGTCATCAGCAACTCAAGACTGGCTCTCCTACACTTTCAGTGCCTCTTTCCTTCATTTGATGTTAAAACCAGGTACTGTCATTACTCACGTGATTTTAGTTCTTATGTAGGTGTTTTCTCATATATACAGTTGTTTAATTTGGTGTTCCTGGATGAAGCATAAATGCTAGAGGGCTCTAGTCAGTCATCTTGCTTCATCTCTCTCCCAAACATTAATTTTAGTTAATTAGGGATAAACACATGATTGTCTGACAGCACCTGCTTAGAGGGCTTACAAATTTGGAAGGTAGGAGAGAGTGCATAAATTTAACATAACAATACAAGTGAGTATAAACTTAATAAGAAGAAATCAACAGTAATAAATGACAGCTAAATTAAGAAGGAACAGGCATTCAATATAGGATGTTCTTTGAATTGTAAAGTTGTATGGAAATTCAGGGGCTCTGTTTAATTCTAACGGAATGTAGGAATTTCAACGATGATGTCTCTGGTATATGATTAGCAATTACAACGTCTCATAATTAGCAAATAGAGTCATCCCATGTTTCTCTCTCTCTTATCTCTATCTCTATCTTCTCTTTATACTTTTTTTAACATGATCATGCAAACCATGATAAAACTATTTTTAAAAATCGTAAAGTTTTAATGAATAAAGTGAATAATCATGATGCTGTCTTAATTTTACATTACTCAGTTACTGGTTTTGATTTTATCTTGCAAAGCCCTTATTTTGTGATTTAGATGATCCCAAACGATATCAGATCTGACTCACTTAATTTCAATAAGTTTTAACTATGCTGAATGTTGAGGAGAAATGTAATGACCTTTATTTCTTTCCCTAAGAGAGCTTTATATGTCCTTTTAAAAGATATACTGAGTTGACAAAATATAATTTATTATAACATATAATTTTTTAAGACAAACAGGAAGTACCTAATGTGGCCTGAGGTCTACCTGGGGTGAACTCTACCAAGACAAGTGATGTGCAGCTCACTTTTAAAACTGTCAAAATACCTGAGTTGCAGCAGAAATGTAAAAAAATACATATATATGTACATGTATATATGTGTAATATATATGTACATGTATATATGTGTAAATAAATATATGTACATGCATATATGTGTAAATATATATGTACATGAATGTATGTGAATATATATGTGCATGCATATATGTGTAACTATATACATGTACATGTACATATGTGTGCATATATATATATATATATATATAGTTTTACTAGAACTTATTTTCTCTTCCAAAATAGAATACTACTTACTGAACCTGAGGAGGACCTATCACCATGCTTTCCCACAGCTGCTTACTTTATCTCAGTGTCACAGTTTACCAAAACAAAAGTGAAATAAAGACAAAAGAAGAACAGCTTTGAATTGATTTTATTTTTTCCTTACATGTCACTATCTGTGTGTGAGTTCTCTCAGGGAATAACCAATTCATTATATCTCATTCTAATTTTATATTGACTTATTATTTACTTATTTGTTTTCTTTTTCTTTTAATATGAATGTTCAATAAAATTTTATCTTCAATAAAAGATTGAAAGAAAGAATCCTTTTCACCACATGCTGACTTTAAAAATGTTATTGGAATAAACTGAAGATCAGTTTACTTCCCAAGAAATGTTTCCTTTTCTATATGCTGCAGCTATTGGGGCCATAGCCTCTCCAGTTAGGCTGCTAGAGATAAACCAATATTGTACTCATTTTTAACAGCCTTTTAATCCAGGGAAAGTTGCTTAATCTCTCCATGCTACAGTTTCTTCGTCTGAATAATAAGCACAGGCAACAATAGATAAAAATAAGAAAAGAGAGTATTTCTTATCTTCTTATCTATCTGAAACATAGTAATATGTGCAGCTATCTAGATCTATCCATCCATCTGCCATCTATCTATCTATCTATCTATCTATCTATCTATCTATCTATCTATCTATCTATCATCTATCTGTATATATCTATTAAATACCTAGCTATCTATATATATGCATGAATGTATTTGCATATGTACATATAGTATATGCATATATGCCCACATATATCTTTCATATCTATATCGATCTATTTTTATTTCTACTATCTGTTATTAATCTAACTATCTAAATGTCTTTTTAAAAATTGATGAGCTTATTGCTATTGTGACTTAGATTTGGTATACATACTTATTCAGAAGCATCCAGACAATTTCAGAGATACTGACAAATCTGGTACTTCTTAGAGCTAGTTCATTAAATGGATGCAAGTGGATAATTTAATCAGGCAATTGGAGAAATTCCATAAATTTTCTCCAGTCTTCTGCAGGGAGAATATCATTAAACCAATCAAATATATAAATATAAACATAAACCATATTGATGTTTATATATAAACATAGACCATATAAACCATATTGATCAGGGTTAAGATCTAGTAAAATTTTAAGTAAGCCGTGTATCTCAAATATCCTTGCTCATTTTATGCTGCATTCCACTACTGTTTCCTTTACTTTAATATCATCATTCAAAAATACATGTTAAACTAATTTCTGCTAAATGTAAAATGTAGCTTAGATTTTTATTCACTATAGAAGTATTTACATTGTCATAGAATATTTATGGTTTAAGAGATGATTGTAAAATATTGATAGAACTTCATAACTGTATTGGTGATATTTAAGAAAACATGACAGGTAGAAGTTGTAGAAGAGGGGAATTATGTAGCTTGCTGGCACCTCTCGATCAAGTAATCCTTGTCAAGTAAAATAAGCTTAAAAAATTTATGGATAAGAACTAATTTGTTCTGTGACAAAATTTTAGAAATGCAAATTCATTGCTATAAATCAGAATGGGCATTCTTTGAGTTGGTATCCCTCATGGCCAATAATAATAAAAGTCCTGCCACTATGCAGTGTGCTGAGGTTTGCTGAATGATTACTTTATTTATTCAACATTTTTTCCTTAGGTGAAAAAATATGTTAGCGAGGTAATTAGCTGCTGTATCATAGATGTATATTCCAAGTTTACACCTTTGTCTTCAGCCCATTACTCTTGCTTCTATTCTGATTTTCATTGCTTTACCTAGACCACTAATACAGCCTTTTTTTGTATTGCTAGAAAAATAAATATAAAAATTTGCCCTTTTATTTGAATTATATTATCAAATTCTGTTATCTCTTTATCTAATGACTAATCTTCTGACTCTTGCCTTCAAGATTATTTTCTCCCCCTACTAAAGTTTATAATTGAAAAAAAAATTATATATATTTACAGCATACAATGTGGTTTTCTGATATACGTATACATTGTGAAATGACTAAGTCAACAAATTAACATACCCAATTATCTCACATGCTTATCAACTTTGCTTGTGAAAACATTTAAGATTTACAAGATTAAATTTTAAGTGTATATTTAATCATGTCTTCCCATTGCTAATACATTTTAATCCCTCTTGCTACAGAAGAGGCAATTTTTTAACACAGTGTCAAAGGCCCTCTGACAAGAACTAAAGTCACATTTTCAGAAGAAACACTTACCATTTTGATGTCTTCAATGCCATATCAACTGACATAACATTTCTACATTTAGTTTTTCCCACATTGTTACACACATCTCATATCTTCTATTGGATTATTTGCCTGTCTCTTTCACCACTTGGGAAATTTATACTCATTGTTAAAGTTAAATATCACCACAGGTATAAAATCTCCCTAAATTCTCTGAGTTCCCAGGGTATATTGGATATACATTTTTTTTTTGCAATTATGCTTATAAGCATTTTGTTATCTTTACAAATACGTTGATTCTGTTTTCTAAATTCCCTGACTAACATGCCACAAAACATCAATTTCCTCAGCCCTAGTAGTAAAAATAGGTTTCAAATTGATATATGTAACTTGTTCACTGATTGATCGAAAACAGTGTTGTTGCTTAAAAAGAAGTTACAATGGTCTAACGTCCCTCTAAAAGATCAATGACACATCTCTGTTTCCTCATAAGTGCACATGTTTCTTTTTGTTGGTGGGCTCAGGTCTTCCTGTTTTCATCCTGTTATCTAGGGAGACGTTTCTCAATAAATTTGCTAATCACTGACAAGTGGCAGTTATACAGTCTGTCACTGATGGGGTTTTATTGTTGCATCAATCAATTCTTAAACCCTTCCTTCTTGTGTCCTGTGCAGAAGAACTACTTAAACCAACCTTTCAGGCACAATTGACTAGTACTGCTGCTCTCTGCCCTGAAATATGGCCAATCTGGAAGAGCTAAACAGAGGCATTTGGGGTTTCAGCGTTGGAGAAATGGTTATGCTCTGTATTTCTTTATAGATGAGAATTATTTCCTATTATTTATCAATGACGCAATGACAATAGTGAAAGAGAAATGGAAGATACCTGGTAAAAGGTCTGACATCTGTGGAGTTGAATAGCTTTAGCTTAGTTCAAATAGATGCTTTATGGAATTTAGCATTACAGGCTACTTTTTAGGGCCTTTGTTGAAAACACTAACATTCAAGACATAAAATGAGGTTCAAATATTACCTTCTATTTAGCTTAAAAAATAATGCAATATCCAAACTCTAAACCACTATTTGTTTTGTATCATACTCTTAGATTGCTTTCACCATCTCTCCAATATATGTTACTGAGCATGTGGGATTTAATGTTTATTTCCAGGTATCATAATTTTACTTTATGTAAATATGTCTTTAATAATTCTTTATTCACTCAAATGCATGTTTATGAACTTTATTAATATTGTTGTGCATAGCTCCTGTTCAATGTTGTATAATAATTTGTTGTAAAAACATAGTGTAATTCTGAAATCTAGATTGTTTCTAATCTCATGCTATCATATACATTACCGTGAAAAATAATCCAGTCTGTATTTTCTGGGGGTATCTGTACAAAATATTCTCTAGAATATATACACAGAAGTTGAATTATTGCATACAAGTTAAATAAATTTTCAACTTTAAAAAGCATTGTAAAAGCTCTACCTTAAACCGTCTTAGTGTAATATATCCTGTAATCACCTGTAAAATTATATGTAATTATCAAAAGAAACTCCTAGAACTACATTAATAAATTTAGCATCGACAGATCGTATAACAGCAATGTATAAAAATCAATCATGAGCCTATATGTTAGCTATCAATAATAGGAAAATTAAATAAGCATATATAATAAAAACATATATACACATATGTATGTGTGTGTGTGTATATATATATAAAACAAGTGAAATACTTAAGTATAAATCAAATTGTATACCAAAAATGAAAACATTGATAAAAATTATCCTAAATAAATGGTGAGATGTAGTACGAACACAGAATGGAAAGCTCAGTATTGTTAAGATATCAATCCTTTCCAAATTTATCTATAAACCACATGATTTTAATCAAAACTCTAGAAGAATTTGTTGTAAAAATAGACAAAAGATCAAAAAGCATATCAATGGAACAGAAGTAGGGTCTAAAAATAAACCTATAAAATTATGGCTTTTTTTTGACAAAGTTACAGAGATATTTAATGGAGAAAGTATGATCTGTTCAATAAATGGTGCCAAAGAAACTGGAAATTAATATACAATAAAAGAGCCTTAACCTAAACTTCACATCTTATAAAAATTAACTGAAACAATTATAGATATCAATAAAAATATAAAATTATGATATTTTAAGAAGAGAACAGAAAAAAAATATTTTCATACCTTGGGTTAGGTAACAAATTCTTAGAAATAATTCTAAAAGTATACTGATAAAGAAAAAAATTAGATTTAATCAAAGCTTAAAATTTTTACTCTGTGAAAGACATGGTTGAGAGAATGAATGAGAAGCTATATATTCTGAGTAAATTGTGTATATGACAAAAGATATGTTTCCAAAATGTATAAAAACTTCCATAAAATAAGAAAACATAGAGCTAATTTTTAAAATGAGAAAAATTGTTGCATACACACTTCATGAAAGAGGATATACAGCAAACTAATGAGAACATGATTAAATGCTCAATATCATTACCATAGAGAAATGCAAATTAAATCTATATCGAGATATCACTACACAAAGATGCAGAGTAACTAGAGCTTTTATATATTACCAGCAGGAATGTAAAATGAGAAAGCCACTGTGGAAAACAGTTTGAGAGTTTCTCTTAAACTTTAGCATACGCTTACCACATAACCCAGCATTCTATTTCTAGGCTTTACACAGGAGTAAACATTTATTTTCACTATAAAATGTGTATATGTGTTGAGAGCACTTTTATCCATAACTGTCTAAGGATGAAAACAACCCAAATGTCCTTCAATGAATCTATCTTTTTCAGTGAAATAGATGAGAGTCATGTGTTTACATAGGATTCTTCAATGCACAAGTTTTAATTTTGACTTAAAAATTAGACTTAAAAAATTACGTTCAATATATTATACAATCGTATGAAAATGAATTTAAAATAAAATGTCAAAAACAAGATAGTCAAAAATTTTAAAAAGATGACATGTTTTCACAATCATTTACACAATTCATGCATTCATTCGTTAGCTTGATATATGTAAAAAATATATAAACAATATTACTATCTGACATCATTTATATATCAGGACTAAGACATGACAGACATAATTTCACAAAAAATTTTACATTTTCAGTTGAAGAAAATATAAACACGTAAGAGTTGCAAACACTAAGCATAAAACACAAAAATCTAGGATTTTGTCAAGAGCAACATAAAAGCATTGAAAATCAATTTGGCAACCTTTCTACAGGGTAGCTATTTAGACAGTGTGGTACTGGTGGCTGAAAATCATCAGAAAGCCAAGGCAGGGTGCCAGGTGCTCGTGGTCATGCAGGAAGTTCCCTGAAGGAGTCACAGCTCTGCAGTGTATTCTCTTGGATGATGACAGAGGCCAGTTATTTAATGATACAGCCTATATAGGCTGATGTGGTCATTTGATAAAATTCAGCACTTTAGATATGACTGAAACAAAATCAGTGACTCTAAAGTTTGTTCATACTCAAGAGGAGATCATTTTGTTCATGTGGTTTAAATCCTTTCTGCAAGCAAATTCTTAAGACATCCTACAGAATGTCTTGTTTTATCAGGAAATTAACTGTCAATTGAATTTTTGTCTTTTTAAAAGTTCATGGCTGTATTACATCATCAAGGATGCTCTGAGGTAATGTTAAGCCTTGAACAAAATGATTTTATTAAATTCCATCCCTGTTACACCACCAACTCCTTTGAAGCACTTATTGAACATTTCTTTTAATAAACCCTCCTTTGTATGTTTTTTGCCTACTAGTTTTCAGGAAAAAAATATGTAAATACATACCACCAATTTTGCATACTTTAAGTCAGAGAATTGATAGGTTTTATTGTGTTTCTAACACATAGTCCTCTGATTAATCATGTGTACTCTTAAACCATGGCTATGACGAACAGTCTAATCGAGTTTTTGTGCTGAATAAATACATAAATAAGTGCACAATTAAGAAATAAGTGGGTAAATAAATGAAAAGTAGACCAAGTATTTAAATTACAGAAAATCACAATAGAGCTTGATATTCTAAATAACTTTTATTCCTTTAGCTGGGGAACATATTATTACCTTAAAATAAAGTGAATATTCACTGGACCTTACTGAAATATAACATTCTATGAAATAAAATTATTTTCCTACAGATTGACAGGTTAAATTTAATAACACTTAATATTTCAGTGTTTATTCTCTCTCACATATATCTGTGTAGAGTATATTTAGATTCAGCTTATATTATGCTTATTATAGATACATAGTATATCTGTGTATAAGTATCTATGCATATATGCATATCTAGTAAGGTATATGTGTGTGTGTGTGTATATATATATATATATATACTTACACATAAATATGCATGCATATACTCATACTTTTTAAGCAAAATTAGAATAGTATAGATTGGCAACGTGCTTTTATCCTTTTTGTAATTCATAAACTATTAATAAGCTCTCTCATATATTAAGCTACATATAAAATTTTACATAATGGTTGTACTATATTCAATAATGGGGTTATAGGATGATTAATTTGGCCTTTCAGGCATTATATGTTTTCTACGATGTTACTCTATGACTTCTATAACATATTTAATTACTCAATATCCTTTTGATTCAGGGGAACTTTGTGGGCTTTGCATAGAATTAAATTATACCACTAATATACCTAAGTATGAGATATTTCATCTTTTTCTGTCTTTATTCATAACTTTAATAAACAGTGCCAAAAATTAATTCAATTCAGGCTTGTTCAATTCTTGTTTCCCCCTACATGTTAAACACTATTCTGATAAATTAATAGTCAGAAACGTTTGTTTTGACGTATCTTTAGGAAGCCAAATTAATGATATTGATATTCAAATTAATATGGCTGAAATTATGAATAATTTGATTTTTAAAATATCAAACCTGGTGTTGTTGAATCATATTAAAGTATTACATACAGAGTAAAAAAGTTCTCTAAATATATTGTTACATAGATAAATTGACAGACATACCCAGCTCATCTCTGTTAGTTTTCCTCGCCCTCTTTCCTTTTCTCTCTCACTCTTTCTCATTCTCTTTTTGTCTCTCTCTCTCTGCATGTATTTCACAATACAGAACAGAGTGAATGAATAAATCTCACAATGTAGTGAGAAACAATAAATAACATTTTAAATAAAGCTCTTGCTATTATTGGCTATTTAACTTCCAATAAAGCATAATACATAATTATTAGAAATAACTACAATATTCATTTATTTAAATGAAGTGTGACTAGAATTAAGAAAATATAGTTACTAGTTCTTCTATTTCCCATTAACATGTTTATGAATAAATCATAAATCCAAAACTATATTTTATAATATTTAAAATAGAAATAAAATTTTATAAATATATTGTTTTCTGAATTTGAGAATATGTACTGGTAAAAGAAATGCCTAGTCCATAATCCCAGTCTTATGTTTGGAAAAGGAAAAGTGTATAGTAGTTAAGAGACTTGTTCAAGCAAATCTAAACATCATTAACTTGGGGATCTGGGTCCCCAACCCTTTTTACTAAGCTTACTCTGCTAAAGGTAATTTCCAGGTGTAGAGAGCTGTTATTTTTTAGTGTAACATGCTTTTGCTCTGGATTAAACATCTGAATCAGTTGAGTCAGTGAATGTTATGGCACTGTGATGGTCCCTTTCCCACCAGTGCAAGTTTCTATTCTTTCAGTTTCTTAACACAGCAGACCTGTGCCTGCACTTGCCCAGTGGGGGTTCTCAGGCTTAGTACAAGACTTTCACATCAAACTGTCAGTGCTACTGAAAAACAGAGTCCTAATCTGACCCTGTTCCCAATTATTTCACTAACAACAAAGAACACATCTCTGCAGATATTTTCAGGTCAGAATCAGACAAAAGAATTTAAAAACAGTTTGAGAAAATACATTTAAAATTTTTGTTTGTTTTTTGAGATGGAGTCTCTCTCTGTCCCCAGGCTGGAGTGCAGTGGCCCAATCTCGGATCACTACAACCTCTGCCTCCCAGGTTCAAGCGATTCTCATGCCTCATCCTCCCAAGTAGCTGGGATTACAGGAACCCACCACCACACCCAGCTATTTTTTGTATTTTTAGTAGAGACGGGGTTTCACCATGTTGGCCAGGATGGTCTGGATCTCTTGACCTTGTGATTCACCAGCCTGGGATTCCCAAAGTGTTGGGATTACAGGCGAGAGCCACCGTGCCCAGCCAATTAGAGATTTTTAATTATCCAAACCTCTGAAGAGACATTTCATTATAATAAAATAATACAAATAAAATATTTTACTGTTCTTCACAGGCTGTTAGTGCAAGCTCTGTCTTGAGTAGGTATTGAAGAGAGACAAAGCGTAATGTATGCTTTTGTCCCCAAGTACATTAAAATTTTTAAAGAAAGGGATGTTAAAGAGAATTTTCTCACATAGAAATAAAAATTATCTATGCACTGTCTAATCAACAAATGGCATACAGTTTATGTGTTGAAGAGATGAAAGTAATTGAATTAAGCTTATTGAAAAATGCATTTTAAGACAATATACATGTGATTTTACCAGATGTGATATAACCAATGAATGTTTTCTTAATATATGTAAATAAACATTACAGTTATACCCATCTCCCTTTCATATTTCCACTAGAAATTAATAGTGATCAGACCTTCTTAAGAAATAGATATATATTATACTCTTTTATAATTAAATATAATTTTATACAAAATATTTATTCGAAATAAATAACATAAAGTTCCCTCTGTTATGAAGTAAACATTTATTTTGTGGTATTTAAATAATGATAGTGACAACAATTTATTGATTCATTTACTACATGTTGTTTTCCAAACTAAGCACATTATGTATGTTTCCTCAGTAAACCTTAACACACCTCTTTTGATTGAAGACTCTGAGTCTCATATTATGTAATTTATCCAAGGTCAAGCGATGGTAGGTTGCAGAAACAGAGCTTGAATTCAGGTCTGTATAACAATCTTATCCTTAAAATGATGCTATAATTCATTCACATATATAATGGCATTTTCTATGTAAAACTGTTTCATTACTGTAGGGCTGCAATATACTTGAAAGTATATGTTAAAATAGGAAAATGATATTTTAAAAATCTCTACCTTAAATCAGGAACTGTACCAAAAAATGAAAATAAAATATTACTAGTTTCTTCCATGTTACTTCCTAAGGATATTATGTGTAACAATGCTAGACAGGATTGTATATCACATACAGAGATTAACTGAGGCTCACCAATCATTCACTGCCATAGAGCATTCACTTGACTGTAGATAAGATCTTCTAAGTAACAAGACTTACTGTGCTATTATGTAGATATATGAAGTTCCACATTACCAAACCGAATAAGGCAGACAGCAGAAGTTCCCAGTTATACATGGCGACATTAACATGACAAAATCCATATCAGCCCCGAAACTGATCTAAAATTCCATTACCTCATTATTGATTAATTGCTCCAACTTTAAATTTATTTGAGATGAACTTGACTTATATGTCTACTTTGTCTATTTATTCCAGAATATTCTACCTGTCAAAATAAAGGAATCTGATGATTTCTTTTAAAAAAGAGAATAGATATACTGACTGGCGCAGTTGCCCTTGATAAATTAAAAAAACAATGCATACACCCAATGGGTTTATTCATCCTAACAAAGACAAATTACACATGTAACAATTATGCCTGTAATTCATTCCCAATTGCTAAAATAATGAAAATACTTTAAATTTTACCAAGGTGTTTTGCACCCTTTTTCTATTTTTCTTTTCATAGTTTTGATCAAAACAGAAAAAAACTGTAAGGGGAAACACCACTGTGTCTTAAATGTTACATAAGTGTTTTGAAAATTCCTAAGGGGAAAAATTGAAGTACTCTTTAGGTATTATTTTATGTGTTTGTTTTTGAAGATGATATAGTAAGTGAAGCGTTGAAGATGGTATGGTAATACTTGTTGGACTTCTTTTCATTTCTAACTTGAGATAATACAACTGTACATATTTTTCCCTGATCACAAAATTATTAGATTGACCCATATGGATACAGATATGGGTCCTGTGTTATATTATGCATACATCTATTCCTGCATTTTTCAAAATAATTTATTCTCATAAGTTAATGAATAATCAAGTGCTATGTGATTGAAGAAGACTGATGGGGAAGGGGTTTATTAAGAAGAAGATATTCTTTTATTGACAGATGAAGTAAGCTTCAAAAGTCATAAAAATATTAAATGCACTTTGAAAGGTATACATTAATCAGATAGTTGAAAATGAAGAACTACAATGTCTTAACAAGGTGAATTACTCATTTAAAGTATGTTGTTCAGAAAAGAATACATCATGCTCAGCAGAAGATGTATGATTCATTGTTACTACAGAAAAGAATTTTGCTTGGTATGAGTGGGCATACTCCATAGAATTCAAAGGTAGAACAAGTAATTTAAGTTGATTGTTATGGAAACAAAATAATATGTTCAGTCATCATTTATTGTGTGCTCACTTGGCTCTGGCACAGTTCTAATTCTTTTAATGTTTTAGCTAATTTAATTCTTCTAGGTATCCTAAGAGGCATATAACACTATTTCACAAAAGAGGTAGTAGAGAAAGCCAACATCGGTGCTAGTATTGCCTCCACTATGACCATTACCTCCAGTACTACCACCACTATCACCCTAGCCTCCTACTACCACATCCACTATCACTACTACTATGACCACATCCACAACTACACTGCTCAATGCTACTGCCATGATGACTAGCACTTCCACCCTAGCCCACTACCAACACCAACACCAGTCTGACTTAAGCCACCATCAACTCTTCTTTGGGTACAACAGCTTTGCCCTAATTGGTCCTCTAGCTGCTATTAACATTCTTTCAAGTTTATTTTCTACATGGAAGCCAAAGAAATCTTCTAAAATGTAAAACCGACCACACAAATTTCTTATTTAAAAATCTAGTGACTTCTTAACACTATTTAACAATAAATTCAAATTTCTCACCATGCTCTACAAAACCCTATATGATCTAGCTTTTGCCCACTTCTCCAAAGTATATCTGGCCATCCTCACCTGCCTTTACCAAATCATTTGGCTTTTCCACTTTGTCTCAAATACACAAATCTCACCTTACCTCAGGAACTTTGAAATTCATATGACTGCCTGGAGTACTTTCTTCCCAACTTTTCCATGATTCTCTTTCTCACTTTATCCCACTTAAAGATTCATGTCTGACAGAATTCTTCCCTAAACAAGTAAGTACTAAAATGATGCCCTTGCCCCTGACCAAATGACCTTCCTTTCCTCTTAATCCATGACCCTTTTAAATATTCTATATAGCATTATAATGCTATTATTTGAATAACTATATTGTGAGTTACTACAGTGGGCTAGGTCTTGGAGGTATAGCAAGGAACAAATGAAAATAAAAGACAAAAGATGCAAACTCTACCTTCATAAAGCATATATTCTAATCTCTAGAGAGAAAATATTAACCAAAAGTAATATTTAAAAATCTATGATGTGTTAGAAATAAAAACAAATTCTATACAGCATTGCAATTTTTAAGGAATACTTTAAGTTTTCTTGAACCTATTGCATCACTGGGGCAAGATCATAGAACTATTTGGATGATGTATAACTTTAATTTTAATTGGACTGACTTATTTTGCTTTGTCGTTCACTCAAAAGTCAAAGAGTTTGAGTTCACTTAGGAAATGAACCTGAGCAGTGTATTCCACTGTGACATTTGTTGTTTCCAAAGGCCAAAGAGGTCCATCAGGCATTGCTCCCCACTTTTTAAAAATTAGTGTTACAGTATATAAGAACCAATAAATTACCTTTTATCTGGAGTGGAATTTCTAAAACATCCCAACAGCTGGACACCTAGAAATTCAGAAGTATAATATATCTGTCAGTCTCTGTCTTCTGTAGATTTTACCAAAATATATAGTGTACCCACGACCTGTTAACTTCATTTTATAATTAGCATGATACAATCACGGCAATAGGTGATCATGGTACTCCATAGAAGAAAAGAAAAAAAAAATATATATATATATATATATATCCTTACAGGCAAAACTGACATGGTGCCTTACAATTTACACATTTCTGTGGTTATATGGCAAAAAATAATCAAGGTCTTGTTATAAGAAAACTTCTAAAGAATATTTTATTCATTTGACTGTTGAAAAATAAATTTCTAGACCAATATCTGTATATCAAGTACCAGATATAATTACTCAAACACACTGAAACATAACCAAACACATTTGGAGGAGGAGCTAAATATTTTTAGAAGATCCAATGAAATTATGTAATTCTGTTTTTCTGCAAGGGCAAAAGAAGAATAACAATAAATGATATATACCTTTCACATGTTTGATAGTGGGACTATTTGCTACAGTTTTCTCAGAAATGTAGGAGGAATTTTCATTTACTATTTTGGTAGGAAATGAGACCTCCCAGGGCTTCCACTTGACTCTCTCTAACCATGAATTAGAAAGGAAATGTGTAGATTCTGTAAATTGCTAAGCAAAATAATTCTAGTTCTACATTCAGTAACTGAATACATAAGCACAATGTTTAAAATCCAAGTGGATGAAACTTGAATTGGACTTGATTAAAAGTTACATTAATTACCTGAACCCTGCTAAACATCTCTATGGACTGATTGACAGTGGTTTTCCAGCCTCTCACATATTTGTGTTAGCTAGGGAGAGTTTCCAGTAATAATTGATTTTTCTAAGTATTTCCCAATCTCCTGTGTGTAATTACTATGACAATTGACCTTAGATACCTTTAAAGATGGCCAGAAGGAGTATGTACAGAAGAACCCTCATGTTCTCACATGGTTCTTCCTAATGATAATATCCTTAAGCTTCATTCAAGAAAATTTAGGACTATATAATAGTTTAAGAACTGGGTGAGACACCATGGTGATAGTGCAAGTCTGGAATATCTTTACAATGTAACTGTATATAAAGCCCCTTCCTCAATTACACATTCAATGCATAGTAGGATCTTTGTAGTTAGCCTGGTAGTTTTTGAGAATCTGTAATCTATTCTTCCCAAAGTCTCTGAATGTCTTCTTATAGAATACTTGTTATTTCAAACTTATTTAGCTTTTGTTTGCTCTGGGATAGGGCTTTCAGTCAATAGCACAGTATTTATAATGACTAGTAATGTATGAGCAAGCATAGGGGTCAGTAAACTACAACCTGAAGGTCAAACTCAGCCCATTACTTGTTTTTATAAATAAAGTTTTATTGGAACATATGGGTGGTGGTCATTTATGTATTATCTATAACTCTTTTCTGGCTACAGTGGCAAAGTTGAATAGTTATGGCAGGAATCATTTGGTCTCTAAAGCTTAAATATTTACTATCTAGCTTCTGTAGAGAATAATTATCCACCCCTTAACTAGTGCATTGAATTCAGAATGTCCAGCATAAACATACATATCTGTTTTCATGTTACTTTATGTCCTCAAGGCTCTAAAATCCCCAGGATTTGTTCCTACAGATATTCTTGAAATTTTTAGTAATATCATCTAGCAAAATCTTGCAATTCTTTTGTTATGAGACATGATAATTCATATGTCTGCTCCACTCCAACCGCTCCCAAGCAAACAAACTAATTTCAGTCTAAAACTGGGGGCCGTGAAATGAGGCCAGGGGAAGAACTGAAGAATAAGGACATGCCTAACAAGTCCCTTCTCAAGGTGGGTTATTGTAAAGCATTTAAGCAACATAGAAGCAGCACATTGGAGAGTGGGAGAGGAATAGCTATCACTGGCAACAGAAATGCAGTGAGGTTTGGTGGTGGGCTATATTCTGTATGGTCTACCTCCTATATCACTCCATTCCTATTCCTCAGGTTTCACACTTTTACAATAATCCCCTGAGTTTCAAATAAAAGGATTGGTGAAGCTGAAAATTCAAATAGCATTATAATTTAGCCATCTTTGGACCTGATTTGGGGCTACTTACAGCAGAGCTATGGAAAATTCCTACTTATCCAATCATCCTAAGAGTTGAGAAATTAGGAAAAGCAGTCATTATCTTTCTCTAAGGCTGAGTACAATTAGAAGCCATCAGCTTATCCCAGAGATTTTGTATTCCTTATGCCAATGTTATATCTCTAGAAACTGTAAGTATAGATATATTACATCAGTGACCATAGTTGAAAATTAAAATAATCCTTTTGTTACTGTCTGCCAGAGACAGCAAGAATCTCATCCTTTCAATACAAGATGAATCCTTTCACCCTGGCAATATAACCAGGCCAGATAACTAGCCCTGGATTTTCATCTCCTTGAAGCTCCATTGCCTGTAATTATGATTGGTACCAATTTTTAACACAATGAAGATTCTTTAAACAAACAAACAAAACAGGGTCTCACTCTGTTGTCCAGGCTAGAGTGCAGTGGCACGATCTGGACTCACTGCAACCTTGGCCTCCCAGGCTCAAGCGATTACCCTGCCTCAGCCTCCTGAGTAGCTGGGATTGCAGGCATGCGCCACCACACCCGACTAATTGTTGTATTTTTGTAGAAATGGGATTTTGCCATGTTGCCCAGGCTGGTCTCCAAATCTTGACCTCAAAGCTATCTGCTCTCCAGGGCATCCCAAAGTGCTGGGATTACAGGCATGAGCCACTGCGCCTGGCCTACCACAATGAGGATTCTTTAACAAAATTTAAAAAATAATGGAAAAAAGAGAAAACTAATTGAAGTAATGGAGTATACTAAAAGACATTTGGGTCTTTGGGTGGACCATGAAGTCAGGCACAGAAACTACTACGTGGCCACAAATCCCAACATGGGAATGTTTCACTGAGTATCCTACAACTGGCAAGGCTACAAACTGGAGTCACCACCACTTACTGTCATGATGCTGGCACTGGATGTACAAACTTTTCTCATGTCTGGCCTTGAAGTCCAGGTCATTCTGCCATCATTCTTACAAGACAAGATGGATATGTGTGGAATTTGCCTCCTGCATTGTTCTTTTCTGGATGAGAGCCCCAAATTTAGAATTTGAAAGACAAGACCACTACAAAATAGTTTAGGTATTAAAAAAAAAAAAAAAAAAGGCTACGAATGCAAATTTCTGACTTTTACTTTGGTGAAAAATGTCATGACATGAGAATTTTTTTTTTTTTTTTTTTTGAGACTCGCTCTGTCACCCTGGCTGGAGTGCAGTGGCGCAATCTCGGCTCACTGCAACCTCTGCCTCCCTGGTTCAAGGGATTCTCCAGCCTCAGCCTCCCGAGTAGCTGGGACTACATGTGTGAGCCACCACACCTGGCTAATTTTCTGTATTTTTAGTGGAGATGAGGTTTCACTGTGTTTGCCAGGGTGGTCTGATCTCTCGACCTCGTGATCTACCCGCTTCGGCTTCCCAAAGTGCTGGGATTACAGGTGTGAGCCATTGCGCCTGGCTGAGAATTTTTTCAAACATAAATAAGAGGTGTTCAAAACTTCCTGTGTAACTAAAGGCATGACAAATTTCTCGCACGCCTTTTGAAAAAAGAATGGAGCAATAAAACAGAATTTTGATGTCTTTATAATTGTTTTAGTGTATTTACTCTAGAAACAATAATGTGTTTGCTTGGGTGAATCATAAAAACTCCACATCTGTTCCTTAAAGAATTTCACATGATCTGGCTCAGTAATTTTTCCATAGTGATTGTTGTTCCTCTTTAAAACATCAGTGAACATATTGAAATGCAAAAGGCACTGACTCTCTTTCTATGTTATGGAGTCACTTTGATTTCACATTTATTAGAAATAAGTGCCATATTTCTAATTTCTGTATCAGGTTGTGTTTTCATCCATATGGTTTAAGTACTAATTAAGAAGCTTTTATGTAAATCAAAGGCAAAGCTGCTTAACTCAGAGCTAAATCTGTACATATATTCATAAATACATGTGTTAATATATTTTTTCTATCTTTAAACATAATGACCAGCTAAAATGTGTGTTATTGATCAAAAACTTTTAACTTCAATCAATTTTAAAGGAGGACACAGTGATATAAAATAATCGGAGTTGAGGAGAGTGGACAATTCAGAAGGAGTACATTATTTTCTTCTCATGAAAAGCTCTTTCTGTAATGGGCTTGTTGGAAATAGAAACCTAAAAAAAACTTATCTATGTTTGACTAATTCTTGGTTGCTATTTACTCCTCTTCTTATGAATTTAATGTGCACTGCAGTATCCAGTCCTTGAATTTTTAGAGTAATTAATTAACTTGTTCATATGTAGTGACATTTTCCTAAGGGAGTAAAGCAATTTACCTTAAAAAGCAGAAGTTATTTTCAGCTGTAATTGTAGATGTTACGTTTATTAACTTAGCTATGAGCCTCAGCTTAGAATATTAGCTCTGACCTATGAGCTGATCAGGATAGGTATACATGGCTTTTGTTTCTTAGTAACTATTTCTTTATTGAATATGTTCCCTTCCTTCATGTTTGTAGTTTTTGCCTGAGGAAAAAAAAATTGTTGAATAATGTACCTAGTACTAGTTATAGGGCAGGTACAATTGGTTAAACCTGAAATTCAATATTAAAAATGTTTATCATTAGCACTGTTCTTAACAGACCATTAGATTCAAAGATAGAATATATGCATATATGTGTATGTATTGTATATAGTAAAAAGATCCACCCCTGTCCACTTCTATTAAATACGCCTACATTGGATCATTAAATATATGTCTCCTTTAGGTTGAACCACATGAAATGACTGATTTTTAATGTTTTTAATGTATATAAAAATCAATTTCTTGTGATTTGATTTAATAAACCTAAAGCCATAATTATTCCATAGCTATATCAAGGTCATCGCATCAAATCAAAAGCGATGTCTTTTTCTACTCAAGTTTTGACTGCTATAACTGCACATTTAGTAACAATTAAAATGTATGTTTTATAAAATAGGAAACTTAAAAGTGTCTCTTAAAATACATTTCATCTATTTACTGTCTATTCCACTTATTCATTTTTATTTAAAAAGACACATTTCTGTCATTCACCTGATCATTGTCTCCTTCATCTGCTGTGAGTAAATAATAGGTACTAAGGACATTCTTTGTGTTGGAGTTAGCTCCCAAGTAAATAATATCTCTGGAAAGCAGTGCAATTTTTGGAGAAATGTGCTTGCAAAAGAAGTAGAAGGGAGACAAGGGAAGTGTAAAATTGAGATTAGTCTATGATACTATTTCCTTTCTAGCATGAAACATGAGAAAATAAATTTAAGATAAGTCCCAACAAATAGCTTACACTTAATTCAATCTAGGGACAATTTTCTGTATGGCTGCATATCAAATATTGCATTTTCTTCCCAGTAGTTTATTCCGTTTATATAATTGGTTCAACTATGTCAAAATAATGTTTTCTAACGGGTCTCACTATTTCTTTTACCCATGGAAAAAAAATGAGATATTATACATACTTATTCTGGTTATTAATGTAGAAAATAGTTTGAGAGCAGCTGTCATGATACTTTAAAATCTACATTCCTTTTTCCCCCTCTCATGTGCTACCAACTAAAAGACTATTTTCTTGCCTTTATCTCTGGCCCTTTTTTCTCACTCAAGACCTTTGCTTACATGCTGACTGAACATTTTCTCATACAGTTTTAGGTTTTTGTCCTCTGCTTTGCGGTGGAATGAATTGGTCATCATTGATTATAGAGCACCCATTAAGAACCTAGCCATGGCGCTAGCCAGTGTGAATAATTCTTCTGATTCCTGTAGTCCAGTTCAGACTGGCCTAATCACAGAGAATCAACTTTTAAAAGCATAGTGAAGTATGTGTAAGAAGCTTTATAGAAGTGGCCTTAGACACTAACTCTACATACTTCCATGATTTCTATAATTTTCTGTGTACATGAACGATGTTATTGATAAAGATTACAACTTTTTTTTATAATGACCATGATTTAGTTTGCACATGAAAATGACAGTACTGTGATATCGATCTGTATATACTTTATATATTGGACATTATGCAATGCATAATAATTATCTTACTATTTTATAATTCCAGAAATGTGTTGCATACCAAAGCACCTGAGGTCCTATTAAGAAAATATTTCACAATGGAATGGTATGCACACTGTCCCTATTTTCACTGTAGCTTATTTTATCTCATGGAGGGAAATTAGCTATTTACAGATGAATTCTAATCATTTCAAGTCATTAGGTTATTGAATACCTGTTGAGAGAATTTCATATAAAAAAATAAAAAGTGCATTCAGAAACTACTAATATACATTAAGGCACATATCAATACAATTATATAAAAAGAAAGTAAACCTTGGCTGGGTACAGGGGCTCCCAGCTGCAGTCCCAGCACTTCGAGAGGCCAAAGCAGGAGCATCACTTGAGCTCGAGTTTAAGACAAGCCTGGGCAACATAGAGATTTTGTCTCTTAAAAAAACTAAAATTAAAAAATTAACCAAGCATGATGGTGCACACTTGTAGTCCCAACTACTCAGGAGGCTGAAGCAGGAGGATTGCTTGAGCCCAGGAGATAGAGGTTTCATTGAATGGAGATCGTGCCTATGCTCTCTGGCCTCGGCAAAAAAATGAAACCCTGTCTCAAAAACAACAACAACCAAACTATAACAAAAAACCAAGTAACCCTATTTCATCAAATTGGCAGAGTTCATTGTAGTGTAATCAGGAAACTATTATCTCAGTCACCAACACCTTCAAACATAGTATATTGGAGTCCTATAGCTATTTGGTTACTTTAAGTATCGTTTTTTTTTCAAACAGCTTATATATATATATATATATATATATATATATATATATATATATAGCAAAACAGCAAACCCTACTCCAGTTTAATTCAACAACCTCACGTTCAATTTCAAGTTTTTTAAGGCCTTGTAATATAGGAGAGGGGCAGGGAAGTGCTGGGAAGGGAAGGGCATGGTCGCTGGCTAGGGCTCCATCCCTGGCCCTATGCCCACTGAACTAGGTGAGGACAGGCATTTCTGTGTTCCTGCCCAAACATTGCATTTCCCAAGTTCACCCTGGTCTGCCAAGCCATCATCTTTGTGCCAGGGAGGCCATCAATGGTGGAACGACAGAGTTTGGCTGGGGTGGTTGGAGGAGAGTCCAACTGTTGAGCAGCCCAACCCTAGGGGAAAACCACCTTTCCACTCCATGTTCCCTCTGGCTCCCCCATCTGCTGAGAGCTACTTCCACTCAATAAAACCTTGCACTCATTCTCCAAGCCCATGTGTGATCTGATTCTTCCAGTGCACCAAGGCAAGAAACTCCAGAATACAGAAAGCCCTCTGTCCTTGCAATAAGGCAGCAAGTCTAATAGAACTAATAGAAACTACCTATGGATGTTTAAACTAAAAGAACACCCTGTAACACACTCACTGGGTCTTCAGGAGCTGTAAACATTCACCACTAGACACTGCCATGGGGTGGGAGCTCCACACCCTGCCCATCTGCATACTCCCCCTAGGGGTTTGAGCAGAGGGGAACTGAAGAAGTGAGACACTCCCCCATTGCACATGTCCTGAGAGGGTTAAGGGAATATTTCCTTTTTCGTCTGGTTCCTGTTTACTCTTTCACTGGAGATCTGAAGTCCAGCAGAGCTGTGTGTGGCTTTTTCTTGCACTTTGTCCCTGCTTATTATTTCATTCCTCCACTCTTCCTGTAGCTATCTCCCCAGGACAACGGTTTGGAGAAAACGGAATTAGAGAAAATCACACAAATTCTGAAATCACTGGTGTTGCTGTTGTCTGAACATAAGTACCATTCTATTTTATTTTATTTTTTTAGGGTATGCAGGGAATCGTTGTCTCATTTCTGTCCTACTCCTTCATATCATTGAACCCTGCTATCACGTCTGTTTATTCCCTCCAGCTTTTTTCTTTTATCTTTATTCACCACAGCAGTCATTCTCTGGGCAAAAGCTTGCCAGGATGACTTTTCATGTATGAATCTAAGTGATGTCCACACAAGGCACAAAAGCAGCATCATGATTCCTTGCCAAATTAAATGATAAAAGTAAAACCTAACTTATCTCTGTCCTTCCTTCTTTTCCTGAAATCACGAGTGAACACCTCATATTGCTAAAGCTTTTCTTTTTCCTTCAAAAGGCAACTATTTTAATTATGATTATAGTTGATAGTCCTAAAGAACGTTTGGACTCCATGATCTATACACCCCTTAATGTTCTCAGCTCACTACACAGTAAGATACCTTCCTCCTCACGAACTTTCACTCTTACATTACTTCAGGTACTAGGAGAACACTAAAGAAAAGAATCAAAATTTAAAGGAAATTCAGGGAAGAACATGTAAAGGTGATTATCATTAAGTTGTGTTTGGAAAATAAACGAGATCAACCAGGATAAAAAATAAAAATAAAACTAGTAGAAACAAATAAAAGAAACTATATATCTTGACTTCCACTCTAAGAATTTCAAGTCATTCTTTATTGCATTTTCTTAATTGTCAAAATAACTGTAATATCTATGCAGGCTGCTGTTTTATAAGTGATAAGAAACTACCTTAAACCACGTGACTTTCTGGAAATTTGCCAGTGATGCTATTCTATTTTTTAAAAAATATATATATATATATACAAATTGCTTGTATATTAAATACAAATAATAAAATATTTTGCATATCAACATCAATTATATTGAAGGACAGTAACATTCAGTTCAATTGATAACTCTTCTACCTGGAGCTTTATAATAGTAGATTTAACAATTTTCTTTTCCTCTAAGAGCATAGAAAAGAGAGTTAATAATTCAGTTTTAACTACAAATAAACAAATAACTCACATGTGTTTTTTAAAAATAAGGTCCTACAAAATGTTCAGAAAATTTTGTTTCATCTCTTAAGTGATCCATGAGGTAATTACTAGAATACAAAGCTATGTTTTGTATGAATCAATCTGGCAGATATATTTAACATTGATCTAGTGTTCATATACAGAAGAATTTTCTTCATAAAATGTGTTAACCATTAATAGAAGTTTTAGACATTTAGACTAAAAAATAAGTTGGCTAACCTGCAGTATAAATCACTCATGTACTCTTGTATATAATAAACATATACTTACTGTTAAAATATGCGCTCTGAATGAAAGGACCCCCCCAAAACAGGCTTTGTGTGAGCAACATGGCTGTTTATTCACCCAGGTGCAGGAGGGCTGAGTCCAAAAAGAGAGTCAGCGGAGGGCAGTGGGATAGGAGTTGGTTTTATAGGTTTGGGGTAGGCAGTGAAAAGTCACAGAAGTTACAGTTTAGGGTGGTTTTTACAAGCTAGGAGGGGGTCATAGAGTCTGGAGTCACAAGGTTGACCAAGGTTGGTTACAAAGTCCAATTGCCTTGTCAGTTGAGGTGGGAATAAGAAACAATAGAGAATGTCTCAAAGTTCATTAGGTGCCACATGGGTTGATCATTTCTTCTCCTTTTGTGGTTTTCCAGTTACTTCATACTTTCTAGTTCCGAGAGTCCATCCAAAGGTGTACGTGCAGGTCACAGGGGTTGCCATGGCTCAACTTAGGGTATTGCCTATGGTGCAGCCAGTTAAACTAAAAGACCTTACAAGGGGTCAGCAGAAAATACAGGTAATAAAGACCTTGCTGATAAAACAGGTTGCAATAAAGAAGCTGGCTCTAACCCACCAAAAACCAAGATGGCCACAAGAGTGACATCTGGCAATCCTCACTGCTACACTCTCATCAGTGCCCTTGTAAATGCTGGAGGGTGTTCAGTTTCTTGGTGTCTTCAACAAAGAATTGGACAAAAGCACAAACAAAGCAAGGAAGGAATAAAGGGATATACTGAAAATGAGAGTACACTCTGCAGTGTGAGAGGGGGCCTGAGCATAGGGGCTCAAAGGCCCTGTTACAGAGTTTTTTTGAGTTTACATACCCTCTACTTGGGGTATGCCCTATGTAAATGAGGAGGATGAAGTAAAGTTATAATATGGCTCCAATTAGTAAAGGAAAACCAGGTTCTTCACCTCTAATTGAATTAGAAAAAAACCACATGGACACATGTGGAATAGTTTTAAGGACCAGAGAGTTTAATAAGTAAGAAGGAATGGAGAAGACAGAAGGAAGAAGCTCCCTTGTACAGACACAGAGGGAGGGGGGCTCCAAAGCCAAAAGAGGAAACTCCAAGTATGGTGGACACCATTCAGGTATATATACAGAGGCTGGAGGAGGAAGTATCTATTTTGCATAGGACTCAAGGGATTGGTTTGACTAGGCATGTCATTCATGTAGCCCACAAAAAAGATGGCCTCCCACCCTAGCCTTTTAATATGCAAATGCAGGGTGCCATGATGTTCTACACACCTGGGGATATGTGGAGGTGGCCATGTTGCCAGGCACATGTAGGGCAAGGGTAAGAAGAGGCTGGGAATCACCTTGTTTGGGTGGACCCAATTTCAAATGGCTTGCATTTGCATATCAAAGGTTGCCAGCCTGGCTCTAAGAGCCAAGGCTTTAGAAGAAATGTTTCTGGAGAAGTTTTAAAAATGAAAACTTCCGCAGTCCACCAAGATGGCCGAATAGGAACAGCTCTGGAGCACAGTTCCCAGTGAGACCGATGCAGAATGCAAGTGATCTTTGCATTTCCAACTGAGGTACCAGGTTTATCTCAATGGGACTGATTGAACAGTGGGTGTAGCCCAAGGAGGGCAAACCAAGGCAGGGTGGGGTGCTGCCTCACCAGGAAGTGCAACTAGCTAGAGGACCCCCCTCCCTTCCCACCCAACAGAGGACATCAAGGACTTTTCCAGCCACCCTGGCCCTCTAGTTCAGATCCTGAGCTTCTCCTATGGTCTTTACAGCCCACAGACCAGGAGATTTCCACTAGGCTGGTAAGAGCTGGGGGTTTCCAGCACAAATCTGAGCCACCGTTTCAGCCAGCACCATGGGTTTTTGGCACAAATCTGGGTGGCTGTTTTGGCTGGTGCCTGGAATGCCTGCAAAACAGAGCCTCCCACTCTGCTGAAATAAGGGGAGCTGGAGGTAGGGAGCCAAGTGATCTGGCTCAGCGACACCCACACCCACAAAGACCAGCAAACTGAAACCCTCTGGCTTGAGAGTTTTGCAGCCAGCAGAGCAGCTTGAACTCAACCCAGGACAGTCAAGTTCGGTGCAGGGAGGGTGTCCGCCATTACCGAGGCAGTTCTAACTTTACCTGTGTAAACGAAAGTGAGAGCAAGTTTACACAGAGCCCACAGCAACTCAGCAGCACCTCTACAGGCAGACTGTGACTAGACTCACTCCTTGCTGGGCAGGGTATCTCTGAAAAAAGGCAGCAGCATGTCAGGGACTTATAAATAAAAACCCACCTTCCCAGGACAGAGCACCTGGGTAAAGGGGCAGTTGTGAGTTCCACAGCAGCAGACTTAAACGTCCCTGCCCAGCAGCCCTAAAGGGAGCAACAGAGCTCCCAGCACAGCACTTGAGCTCTGATAAAAGACAGACTGCCTCCTCAAGCAGGCTCCCTGACCCCCATATATCCAAAAAACACCTCATACAGGAGAGCTCTGACTGACATCCTGCAGGTACCCTTCTGGGATAAAGCTACCAGAGGGAAGAACAGGAAGCAATCCTTGCTGTTCTGAAACCCCCATAGGTGATTCCCAGGTAAAAAGGGTCTGGAGTGGACCTCCAGCAGTCCTGCAGCAGAGGGTCCAGACTGTTAGAAGGAAAACTAAAAAACAGAAATAAATAGCTTCAACATTAACAGAAAGGACGTCCACTCAGAGACCCCATCCAAAAGTCACCAACTTCAAAGGGCAAAGGTAGACAAATCCATGAAGGTGGGAAGAAACCAGCACAAAAAGGATAAAATCACAAAAAACCAGAATGCATCTCCTCCTCCAAGGGATCACAACTCCTGACCAGCAAGGGAACAAAACTGGATGAAGAATGAGTTTGACAAATTGACAGAAGCAGGCTTCAGAAGGTGGGTAATAACAAACTTCTCTGAGCTAAAGGAACATGTTCTAACCCAGTGAAATTAAACTAAGAACCTTGAATAAAGGTTAAATGAAATGCTAACTAGAATAACCAGCTTACAGAAGAATATAAATGACTTGAAGGAGCTGAAAATCACAACACAAGAACTTCACGAAGCATACACAAGTTTCAATAGTCAAATCAATCAAGCAGAAGAAGAGATTGAAGATCAACTCACTGAAATGAGAAGGCAAGATTAGAGAAGAAAGAGTTAAAAGAAATGAACAAAGCCTCCAAGAAATATGGGATTATGTGAAAAGGCCTAATGTACGTTTGACAGGTGTACCTGAATGTGATGGGGAGAATGAATCCAAGCTGGAAAACACTCTTCAGGGTATCATCCAGGAGCATTTCCCCAGCCTAGCAAGGTAAGCCAACATACAAATCCAGGAAATACAGAGAACACCACAAAGATATTCCTCAAGGAGAGCAACCCCAAGGCACATAATCATCAGATTCTCCAGGGTTGAAATGAAGGAAAAAATGCTAAGGGCAGCCACAGAGAAAAGTCAGGTTACCCATGGACAGAAGCCCATCAGACTCACAGCAGATCTCTTGGCAGAAATCCTACAAGCCAGAAGAAAGTGGGGGTCAATATTCAACATCCTTAAAGAAAATAACTTTTAACCAACAATTTCATATCCAGCCAAACTAAGCTTTATAAGTGAAGGAAAAATAAAATCCCTTACCAACAAGCAATTGCAGAGAGATTTCATCACCACCAGGCCTGCCTTACAAGAGCTCCTGAAGGAAGCACTAAGTATGGAAAGGAACAACAAGTACCAGCCACTGCAAAAATGTACCGAATGGTAAAGACAATGGGCACAATGAAGAAATTGTGTCAACTAATGGGCAAAACAACCAGCTAGTATCAAAATAGCAGGATCAAATTCACAAATAACAATATTAACCTTAAATGTAAATGGGCTAAATACCCCAGTCAAAAGACACAGACTGGCAAACTGGATAAAAAGTAAAGACCCATCAGTGCTCTGTATTCTGGAGACACATCTCACGTGCAAAGACCCACATAGACTCAAAATAAAGGGATGGAAGATTTACCAAGCAAATAAAGAGAAAAAAAAAAAAAAAAAAGCAGGGGTTGCAAACCTATTCTCTGACAAAACGGACTTTAAACTAACAAAGATCAAAAGAGACAAGGACATTACATAATGGTAAAGGAATCAATGCAACAAGAAGAGCTAATGATCCTAAATATATATGCACCCAACACAGGAGCACCCAGATACATAAAGCAAGTTCTTAACGACTTACAAAGAGACCTAGACTCCCACACAATAATAGTGGGAGACTTTAACACTCTACTGTCAATATTAGACAGATCAACAAGACAGAAAATAAACAAGGATATCCAGGACTTGAACACATATCTGGACCAAGCAGACCTAACAGACGTCTAGAGAACTCTCCACCCCAAATCCACAGAATATACATTCTTCTCAGGATCACATTGCACTTACTCTAAAATTGACCACATAATTGGAAGTTAATCACTCCTCAGCAAGTGCAAAAGAAGGGAAATCATAACAATCAGTCTCTCAGACCACAGTGCAATCAAATGAGAACTCAGGATTAAGAAACTCACTCAAAACTGCAAAACAACATGGAAACTGAACAACCTGCTCCTGAATAACTGGATAAATAATGAAAGGAAGGCAGAAATACAGATGTTCTTTTAAACCAATGAGAATGCAGACACAATGTACCAGAATTTCTGGGATACATTTAAAGAATGTCCAGAGGGAAACTTATAGCATGAAATGACCTCATGAGAAACAAAGAAAGATCTAAAATCATCACCCTATCATCACAATGAAAAAAACTAGAGGAGCAAGATCAAACAAATTCAAAAGCTAGAGGAAGACAAGAAATAAATAAAATCAGAGTAGAACTGAAGGAGATAGAGACACAAAAAAACACTTCAAAAAATCAATGAATCCAGGAGCTGGTTTTTTGAGATCAACAAAATACATAGACTGATAGGCAATAAAAAGGAAAAGAGAGAAGAATCAAATAAATGCATTAAAAAAAGATGAAGGGGATATCACTACCAATTCCACAGAAATGGAAATTACCATCAGAGATTACTACAAACAACTCTATGTACATTAACCAGCAAATCTAGAAGAAATTGATAAATTCCTGGACACTTACACCCTCCCAAGACTAAACCAGGAAGAAGTTGAAACCGTGAATAGACCAATAACAAGGGCTGAACTTGAGACAGCAATTAATAGCCTACCAACCAAAAAAAGTCCAGGTCCAGATGGGTTCACAGCCAAATTCTACCAGACATACAAAGAGGAGCTGGTACCATTCCTTCTGAAACTATTCCAAACAATACAAAAGGGGAAAATCCCCCCAACTCATTTTATGAGACCAACATTATCCTGATACCAAAACCTGGCAGAGACACAACTAAAAATGAAAATTTCAGGCCAATATCCATGATGAAAATCAATGCAAACATCTTCAATAAAATACTGGCAAACCAAATGCAACACCACATCAAAAAGCTTATCCATCATGATCAAGTAGGCTTCATTCTGAGGATGCAAGTCTGGTTCAACAAATGCAAATCTATAAATGTAATCCATCACATAAATAGAACCAAAGACAAAAACCATGTGATTATCTCAATAGATGCAGAAAAGGCCTTCAACAAAATTCAACAACCCTTTTATGCTAAAAACTCTCAATAAACTAGGTATCAATGGAATGTATCTCAAAATAATAAAGGCTATTTATGACAAACCCAAGCCAATATTATACTGAGTAGGCAAAATTGGAAGCATTCCTTTTGAAAACTGGCACTAGGCAAGGGTGCCTTCTCTCACCATTCCTATTCAACATAGTATTGAAAGTTTTAGAGCATTCAGGCAAAAAAAAGAAATAAAGGTATTCAATTAGGAAAAGAGGAAGTCAAACTGTCTATTTGCAGAAGACATGATGGTATATTAAGAAGGCCCCATCGTCTCAGCCCAAAACCTCCTTAAGATGATAAGCAACTTCAGCAAAATCTCAGGATACAAAATCAAAGTGCAAGAATCACAAGCATTCCTATACACCAATAACAGAAAAACAGAGAGCCAAATAATGAGCAAAATCCCATTCACAATTGCCGCAAAGAAAATAAAATACCTAGGAATACAAATAACAACGGATGTGAAGGACCTCTTCAAGGAGAAATACAAACCACTGCTCAAGGGAATAAGAGAGGACACAAGGACATAAACAGATGGGAAAACATTCCATGCTCATGGTTAGGAAGAATCAATATTGTGAAAATGGGCATACTGCCCAAAGTAATTTATAGATTCAATGCTATCCCCATCAAGCTACCATTGACCTTCTTCACAAAACTGGAAAAAAAACACCTTAAACTTCATATGGGACCAAAAAAGAGTCCAAATACCCAAGGCAATGCTAAGCAAAAAAAAAACCTGAAGGCATCACACTACCTGACTTCAAACTCTACTACAAGGCTACAGTAATCAAAACAGCATGGTACTGGTACCAAAACAGAGATATAGACCAATGGAACAGAACAGAGGCTTCAGAAGTAATACCACACATCTACAGCCATCTTATCTTTGACAAACCTGACAAAAACAAGCAGTGGGGAAAGGATTCCCTGTTTAATAAATGGTGTTGGGAAAACTGGCTAGCCATGTGCAGAAAGCTGAAACTGGATCTCTTCTTATACCTTATACAAAAATTAACTATAGAT
>CAUYLG010030169.1:0-93919 GCA_963573385.1 Cacajao melanocephalus
TTTTTTTTTTTTTTAAGTGGGAAAGAATAAGTACACCTTCAACCTGACAACAGGATCTTGAGAAATGTTCTAGCAAGAAAAGTGGGAAACGAAGGATGACTTCTAGTTAAGGGAAGGAGGAAATCTGTAGGGAAACAGTGAGCCAACCCTTCCCTCACCCCCCCCCCGCCCCCCCATTTCGGAAGCCCAAGCTGTCGCCCTGAGTAATCATGTTTGTGTCTATTAATGTTAATGAATTAAGTTAAAAGGCTTAGACGGTAGACTTTAGCCATTGCATGAGGCAAAACAGTAAGGAAGCTCCTCAAAAAGCCTCCACATATAGATAACCCACCTTAAAAATGAAATTCTAATAAACGGAAAAACTACGCGTCGACACAATCAAAAGCAAATCCCAGCAAGAGCAGAAGGTACTTGAAACTCGAATCTGCATTCCGTTCCTCCCGTACAAGGCTCGGAGGTGGGGGAGGCGGTTTGTGCTGGTGCCTGGTGTATAATCGGGTTAATCCAGTAGACAAAGAATAAACCAATAGCCCTCCCACCTCACTTCCCGCTCCCCTTCCCCTCCCCCTTCTGCTCCCCCGGCCCCAGCCCCAGCCCCGGTCATCCCCTCCGCAAAGGGGAACAGAAATGGGGAGAGGTAGACTTGAAATGGATTCCGGATAAAGTCTTAGAACCTGCAACTTGTTTTTCATGCTAACACTGCGTGGCCCGGATTAGTCTTAAATATTCATTCCCCTTTCCTGGTGGCAAGGAGAAAGTTCCCTAAGTCAGCTCGAGCCTCGGGCTCGTCCTCGGTGTCTCTGGGGAAACCTTAAGGTCAGTGTTTCCTTGAAACTAGATAAACTGACCCACCGTGCCCAGCCCGGCCCCGCGGGCGTCCCGCGTGACGGTGCTCGGGCGGCAGGACCGGCCTGGGGACACGCGGGGCGGCGCGGTTGCCCTTTTGAATGCCTCCTGCGGCTCGGAGCGCTGGCGGGCGCTGGAGTGTGAGTGAATGTAGCCCCGCGGAGCCAATGAGCTGGGACCGGATGCGATATATCCTCTGGGACAACAACTGCTCTGTTCCGCCTCGGATCCACATGACGCCATTTACTGCTGCCGCGGCCGCCGCAGAGCTCCCTGCCTCCTCCGGAAAGGCGAGGGCGCAGGCCAACGGCGAGCCCCCCCCGGCCGGGCCCCAGACCCTCCTCCTCCTCCTCCTCTTCCTCCTCCTCCTCCTCCTCCGCACCCACCGCCCCCGCCTCGGCCTTGCTGCCTCGCCTCCACAACGCCCAGTCTGCACCGCCGAGAGCTGCGCGCCGCAGCGCTAGCGGAGGAGAGGGGCCGGCGGAGCGCGCAGCGCCCAGGCCCCCGCGCCCGCCGGGCCCGGCCCGCGCCCCTGCGCCGCCTCCGCTACGACGCGGCCCCGGCCGCACCACTTGGCGATCTGGCTTTAGGTTCTCCGTGAGGCCGTTTTCTTTTCCCATTCGCTCATCTGCTAGGAGAAAGGACTTGCCGTTGGCGCTTCGGCCTCTTGTTCATTGAGAAAAAAGAGGAAATACTCCGCGTGCGCTTCTAAAAGGGGGGTCGTTTCCAGCCCCGAACCCCAGAGTGTTCATCAGCAGGGAATTTGGCTCCGAATTTTCCTCTCTTTTTTTTTCTCCCGCCGATTGCTCGGAAGTTGGACTGAAGCAGAGATTGGAAAGAAAGGAAAAAAGTTTGCATCGAGACTGGATTTATTTGCACATCCCAGAAAGAAGAGAATCCAAGGGAGAGGGGTTGGTGCAAAGCCGCGAACACGGTGAGGCACGTTTGGCTCTTCCCCTCCTGGCGCCGTGGCCGGCGCGTTGTGGGCAACATGGAGTAGGTGCAGCCGGACCGGGAGTTGGGTCCGTCTCTCCCCGAGCCTCCCTTTCTCAAGTCCCGCAGGGTCTCCCTGAGGATCCGGGGCGCTCCCCGCCGACCTGTCTCGGGGCTCGGGCTCGGCCTGCCTCTGCGGGAACTTGTGTATGCATCGGGTGCAGGGTCCCCGGCGGGCGATCCCGCACGCCCCCGCTCTAGGGGGTTGGGATGGAGGACCGCCCGCCTGAAGCCAGCTCCCAGCCGTGCACTGGCCGCGAATTCGGCGCTGAGAGCGGGAGAGGGAGAGAAAAGCACTTTGTGTTTCCCGGGTCGCCTTTGCAGGCACCCGCATTTCTAACCTGTTCCTCTTCTCGGTGGAAGGCAAAGTCCGGGGTGAGGCTGTCCCTAGGCGGGGCGCCGGTGGGACTGGGGGACGCGGGTTGCTCACCTCGGGGGCAGGAGACCCCGAGGGTGAGAAAAAGGCAGGGTGCCGGGTGGAAGGAGTCCCCGCCTCTGGTCCGTGTGGACGGTCTAGCCCGGAGCGGTTGGGAGCGTCGCCCTGCCTGGCGCCGGGTCTCTGCGGTTCGGAAGTGCAGCTCTCTCTCTTTTCCGTTCTTCGTGGTCAGCCAGGGTCACACTTATTTTATTTTTGGAAGCTCGGTCTGACCCAGCGCAGGAAGAAAGTCATCAAATGGTCGCGATCATTTTCCATTACCTGAAAGTAGGTGGCAAAAGAGGCAGTTTTTATTTCCTTTTGTTGTTGCTGTGTTTTAATTTGGAATCTTGTGTGTTTTTTACAAAGCAGTTTCTGTGTCCGTTTGCCCCACCCTAGAGCTGAAGTTCGTTCCCCCTAATCCTTAGTCTGATCACACACTGTTCTTAATGGGGGTTTCAAAGCACTTTCAAAGGGGAGGGGGGACTGGGAAAGAGAAGAGGGGCGGAGGTGGGGAGTGGAGCTTCGAAGGAGGAGGCCAGGGATCGGATCGGCAGAAATCACTTAAAAAATAAAAATAGAAAAGCCTCCTTTTCTTCCGAAGATGCTACTTTGACTGCAAGCGAATCTGCACCGAAAGTTACAGCTCGGGGAGCTGGATCCTGCGCGCCCGGAGTGAGGAGTGGGGCCCTGGAAAATGCCCTTTTTTAAAAAAGCAATTTTTCTTTCACTTTAAGAAATATGATATCTTTTTTTTCCCTCTCTCTCTACCCGAAAGGAGATAGGCGTGTGCAGATCACAGGCAATGCCCACTTCGATCAGTGCAGCGTGTAGTCGCTGTGTGTGTGCGTGGGTTGGACTTGCGCGTCCCGGCTGCGTGTCTCAGGCAGAGCTTTGGAGCTTGCGGTGTCAGGGTGGGAAACCTGTGCCGGATGTCCGAGGGGCTTTGCAGAAAGCCTGGCAGTGGGCGGCGTGACCTCTGCCTGGGGGCGGAGTGGCTTCTTGGGGCTGGAAAGCAGTTCTCTTCAGTTGGGGGAGATCTTAGCTGGGGAGAGGGAGGCGGGGGAAGTGTGCTCCTGCATTTCGTGACACGTCCCCTTCGGAGGCGCCCGCGGCCCCCGCCTGTGAGTCTGGGGATCGTAAGCCGGGGAGGGAGGGGGGCACCCTGGCCCTTGGACAGCGTCAGTCCGCCTGGAGAAACGTCCCCTGGGGATCGGCTGTGTCCCACCTGCTGGGGACGGTGTTGGGGCGCAGAGAGGCGTTAAACTAAGTGAAAGCAAAGGGCAGCGTTGTCTTCTGCCATTCTTTGGAGGTGAGGAGATCCGGTTTCCAGCTCTGCCTTGCTCCGAATTGGGAGACGTTTGTCACCTGCCTTGTTCGCTGTGGCCTCTATTCTAAAGAGCGGAGATTGGATAAAGGTCCACTTTTGTATGTTTTATGCTTTTTATTGTCATATAGGCTTGAGAAAGGGGGTGATCCTTTTGAAATTTAAGAGGGACTGCAATTTAAGGAATTCCTTGACAATGCTGGGTGTGAAACGTGACATTTGAATTTTTAAAACGCTTCTCTGGTTATTATCACTTTGTTTGTGTTCTCAGTTAAATTTTTGAAAAGAGAAAATTAGTTGCGTTTTTGACATGCTTTATTTCTAAAACAGGGAGAACAACCTTTTAGCTGCAGAATCCAGGGTGGTGTTCTAGGCTAACAGATCGTAAAATACTTAATTCTCAAATGGTTAAGAAGTTGAAAATAAATTATTGTCTTCTTGTTTATTGTGTAAGTTTGCTTTAATGTGTTTCTGGCACCTAATAGGATTTGATTTGCTTTTAGTTCTCGAACTTTGTGCTACAGTACAATTAATAAAAAATGACATGATTATTGTAAAATGTATAACTGTTCTTGGTGGGTATTTTACTTTTCTGCATGCCGTATGCATTCTACTGGGTTTGAAAAAGTTATAGAATACCGGATACGTCATAAAGTGTTTGCTGTAAAAGCAAAAACTAAGAACCAAGAATCTTCTAGGCTGCATTATTAATGCTTAAGGCAAAATGACCATAAGAAATGGAAACCTATTTCACATTTTGAAAGGATTTTCAACTTGTGAAAACGCTGGTACCAGTGTTATATTCCAGCAATACTTTCTTGCGATTTTTACATTGAACCTGAACCTTGCAAACTGTATGTTTATTTGAATAAGGAATTCTTAAGTGACTCAAACAAAGATCAGCTTTGTGTTGTTGTACATCACGGGATTACAGAATTGTCAGTAGCCAGCCATAGTTTTTACTTTGGGTACATGCGTCGTTGATCATAAGGCTAATACCTCCCCACTGTCATTCCATTTCAAATCCTATTTCTCTAGGGAAAGTGGGAAGTGAGGAGTGAATTCAGGTGGGCGGAGAGTGGGAAGTATCTTAGAATATAAACGGTTCTTTCCTCTTGGCTTCTTCAGGAGTTCAGATGTGTTCTAAGCCTGCTGGAGTGACCACACTTCCAAGACCTGATGGAGGCCAGAGCTCAGAGTGGCAACGGGTCTCAGCCTTTGCTGCAGACGCCCCGTGACGGTGGCAGACAGCGTGGGGAGCCTGACCCTAGAGACGCCCTCACTCAGCAGGTACATGTCTTGTCTCTGGATCAGATCAGAGCCATCCGAAACACCAATGAGTACACAGAAGGGCCTACTGTCGTCCCAAGACCTGGGCTAAAGCCTGCTCCGCGCCCCTCCACTCAGCACAAACACGAGAGACTCCACGGTCTGCCCGAGCACCGCCAGCCTCCTAGGCTCCAGCACTCGCAGGTTCATTCTTCGGCACGAACCCCTCTGTCCAGATCCATAAGCACGGTCAGCTCAGGGTCGCGGAGCAGTACGAGGACAAGTACCAGCAGTAGCTCCTCTGAACAGAGACTGCTAGGATCATCCTTCTCCTCCGGGCCTGTGGCTGATGGGATCATCCGGGTGCAACCCAAATCTGAGCTCAAGCCAAGTGAGCTTAAGCCACTAAGCAAAGAAGATTTGGGCCTGCACGCCTACAGGTGTGAGGACTGTGGCAAGTGCAAATGTAAGGAGTGCACCTACCCAAGGCCTCTGCCATCAGACTGGATCTGCGACAAGCAGTGCCTTTGCTCGGCCCAGAACGTGATTGACTATGGGACTTGTGTATGCTGTGTGAAAGGTCTCTTCTATCACTGTTCTAATGATGATGAGGACAACTGTGCTGACAACCCGTGTTCTTGCAGCCAGTCTCACTGTTGTACACGGTGGTCGGCCATGGGTGTCATGTCCCTCTTTTTGCCTTGTTTATGGTGTTACCTTCCAGCCAAGGGTTGCCTTAAATTGTGCCAGGGGTGTTATGACCGGGTTAACAGGCCTGGATGCCGTTGTAAAAACTCAAACACAGTTTGCTGCAAAGTTCCCACTGTCCCCCCCAGGAACTTTGAAAAACCAACATAGCATCATTAATCAATCAGGAATATTACAGTAGTGAGGATTTTTTTCTTTCTTTTTTTAACACACATATGCAACCAACTAAACAGTTATAATCTTGGCACTGTTCATAGAGCGTTGGGATAGTCTTTGCTGTTTGCGGTGAAATGCTTTTTGTCCATGTGCCATTTTAACTGATAGGCTTGTTAGAACTCAGCTAATGGAGCTCAAAGTATGAGATACAGAACCTGGTGACCCATGTATTGCATAAGCTAAAGCAACACACACACTCCTAGGCAAAGTTTTTGTTTGTGAATAGTACTTGCAAAACTTGTAAATTAGCAGATGAATTTTTTCCATTGTTTTCTCCAGAGAGAATGTGCTATATTTTTGTATATACAATAATATTTGCAACTGTGAAAAACAAGTTGTGCCACACTACATGGCACAGTCACAAAATATTATACTAATATGTTGTACATTCGGAAGAATGTGAATCAATCAGTATGTTTTTAGATTGTATTTTGCCTTACAGAAAGCCTTTATTGTAAGACTCTGATTTCCCTTTGGACTTCATGTATATTGTACAGTTACAGTAAAATTCAACCTTTATTTTCTAATTTTTTCAACATATTGTTTAGTGTAAAGAATATTTATTTGAAGTTTTATTATTTTATAAAAAAGAATATTTATTTTAAGAGGCATCTTACAAATTTTGCCCCTTTTATGAGGATGTGATAGTTGCTGCAAATGAGGGGTTACAGATGCATATGTTCAATATAAAATAGAAAATATATTAACGTTTGAAATTAAACTGAGCTGTTTTGTCTTCTTTTATCTTTTGTTTCTTTCAAGTGTAAGAAACCGCATTTTATGTTAAGGGTAACATTTTAGTGAAATAGTTCATCACTTTTCTGTAGAATTATTTTATGATTGCTACTTTAAAATAAGTTGGATTTGATGGTTTTTCAGAGATAATACTAGCAATCAAGAGCTAACAACATTTGACTTACCTATCTGTACTTAACATAGGAGAGCTTATATTAGCTATATCATTGTTCTTGTTTTCCCCCTCCCACTTTTTCTTTTTTGCCAGATTTGCTGACTTGTTTGTTTGTCGAAGTTTTGTTTTTAACAAAAATTTTTTGAACTGATTTATAAGGGAGACTTTCCCTAAAAATTAACAGTAGACTTTTTCTTTATATACAGTATCAAGGATTAATTCCATGAGGATAATTTAAAACTAGTAAAATGAGTTTAGCTCAACAGATGTTTATTGAATGTCACTTGTGTCTCAGACATGCAGTATTCACAAGTGAGTTCTTATAATTAAGGCCAAACATATTTTCTTAACTTAGCTGATCATGGCAGTGTTTGTTCCAGTCTATTTAATTTTTGACTCAAATATCACCATTTTACCAAATTCCCTATGTTAGAGAAGACACAAAAAGTAGAAAACTTGCTTTGATTCTGGTATTTGGTATCATAAAATTTGATCCAATATTGGTCTTACTCAAGACCAAAAAGGCCAATTTGACACCCTGACTTATTTAATCAAATTATCCAGAAAATTGTTAAATTTTGCTCTGGGGAAAAGATGCAGCATGTCAAAGTCAGTGTTTTTGGAGTTGTCTTTTAGATGCCAAGGTACAGCAAGCTGCTGCAAGCCCATCTTGACAAATACTAGGTTTTAAGTCACCTGATTAGTCACTTTGTGGCTGATGATTTTTTTTTTCCAAAAGTGCAAACTTTTGCTGCCAAGAGTCACCGGAAGTCTAGAAAATAATTTACCTGTCATTATTGTTTAATCTCTTGTTTCCTGTTCTGAGGCTCCTTCCTATTAGGTTAAGTCTTAGTACAGGTTGTCTTCTGTTTTGTTTTATAAAATTGTCTTTCAAGGAACTATATAGCCTTCCTACACTAAGACATTGCTCTAAGGACCTTCAATTTCCTCTGACTTCCTCCAAAAAACATAGGATTAAGTTAATTTAGAGATTATTTACTCTTAAGCTTCAACTTTGAGATGCCAAATGTTTCGATTCTAACGCTCTTAAAACTTGACCCTGGTGGTCTAAAAAGGAATTTGGTTGCTGGAAATAGGGTAGGATTTCTTATATAAAGCACAAAAATTTTGACTAATTAGCTTTATTCATCAAAACCTGCCACATGCATTGACAGAGCTCTTTTTGGTATAGAAATTGTGAGTTAAATATTTTTTTTCACTGCGTAAGTGACTTTCAAAGTATTCTTAGACAAATTGCATCAGATGTCATTGGGTGTTTATTGAAAATGTAAGAACCTCTCCCCATAGTTACTGAGTCAGAATCTGATGGTGTGGCCTAGGAATTAGCATTTTTAATCATTCTACAAGTGATTATGTGCAATATGGCAACTACTGACCTAGGAATTGCTTTCTAATTCAGTTTTTTAATGGATTCTGATCTAAAGTGTAACTCATTGGTTTGAATATAGAGCATAAAGTGATAGTCAACTGAAATTGGAAGAGGATTTGAAGTAAGTGTATTAAGTCCTGATGAAAATAATTTGTTTAAAGATAAATAAGAAAACTGGAGGCCAGGATGGTGGCTCATGCCTGTAATCCCAGCACTTTGGGAGGCTGAGGCAAGCGGATCACTTGAGGTCAGCAGTTTGAGACCAGTCTGGCCAACATGGTGAAACCCCATCTCTACCAAAAATAAGTGGATGTGGTGGCAGACACATCTAATCCTAGCTACTTGAGAGGCTGAGGCAGGAGAATCGCTTGAACCTGGGAGGTAGATGTTGAAGTGAGCTGAGATCATGCTACTGTACTCCTGCCTGGTCCTGGGTGACAGAACAAGACTGTCTCAAAAAAAAAAAAAAAAAAAAGAATATTGGACTTCTCAAGAAGCTTCTAACTAACTTGTTAAATGTTGACTTTATCCATATACCAACATAGAATTAATTTTTAAAATATGGAATTTTAAAATTTATGTAATTTTCAGTATATTTCAAAATATATTTATATCTGAACAGATTAAAAACAACTGGTACTCAGGGCATTAAAAATAATAAAAATAATTAATTTTATTATTTTTTATATTATTTTTTAAGATGGAGTTAGACTGTGTTGCCCTAACTAGAGTGCAATGGTGGGATCTCGGCTCACTGCAACCTCCACCTCCCAGGTTCAAGCCTTTCTGCCTCAGCCTCCAGAGTAGCTGGACTACAGGGGCATGCCACCATGCGCAGCTAATTTTTGTACGTTTAGTAGAGATTGGGTTTCACCATGTTGACCAGGCTGGTCTCAAACTCCTGATCTCAGGTGATCCACCATGCTTGGCCAAAAATACTTTTTTTAATGTTGCAAGTTATCACACTTGGGATAAAATATGGAGGAATAACCTCAACTTCTTAATCTCTATTTAAAGTTCATGAAAAATTATAAATTTCTAATCCAATGGCCATTATTTTGATATGATAGAGTAAAAGTATGATAATACAAACATAACTGCTAAGCATTTAGGGTAATTTTAATACATTTTTGTGGTTTCTTGCTTTTTAATTTCTTTTAAACCTGTGGATGCTCTATATTTGAGATTCATTTAAGAATGACAACTTGATTGTTGTTACTTAAAACATTCATTTATGTGTTTCGAGGAGGAGATTTTAAGGCCCTGCCAAATTTCTGCCATGTTGTAGCTTGCTCTGGGGATTGTCTGTGAAAGAAGAAAGCCAAAACCCAGGGAAGTATTCCCAACCAAACTTTTTGCATAACTTCTTTCTTCAGTACACTTCTGTCTCAAGGACTACTTGACTCCAGGATATATAAGTTAAGGTACTGATGATGTCAGATAAATGAATTTGCTCTTGCACAGTGCTGTAAGATATTTGATAGGCAGTTGATGGGTTTGATGTAATTTATTAACTTTTAAGCATTTAGGTCAAAATTTTCAAAGGTTTAATGGTTTTAGAGTTTCACTTGAAGTCATACCCACAATTGGCCATTTGTCTTCCTCTCCTAAATGTGCACAAGGACCAGGGTATAAACACAGAAGTTTTAGCTTTGAAAATGAGCTGAATTGTACAGATCAAAAACAAGACTTTCAACTTGTGGAGAATATTTTACACTGTTTTCATAAAGAAAACATGTAATAGTAGGTTATTAATTAGTCATGTCATTGTATCAGTATCCAGTCTCTGGTTTGCAATATCCATTAAGGTAAAAGTCATGTTAATTTCTGTTTTAATATGGTCTAATGCCTCACTTCTTTATGACATACTAAGGGTGGGTCTCCACTGAGTGAAAACCAGATTAGAATTTTAACAAGGCCCATCTGATTTGACCTAAAACGGATCATCAGAGTAAAGCTATACACCTGGAGTATTTCATCACAGGTTTGGCCATTTACAAGAGGATAAGAGTCAGACTGTATATGTCTCATACTGTAGATTTTATTTGAATGCCACACTGCCACTCCCTTTTCACCGCAAGAGACAACCATGTGAATAATGAGAGGCAAAATGTGAATACCACTGATGATACTGCACCTCTGGTCAAAATTAGACTTAACACATTCATTTAATTTATTTATAATCAAAGAAGAACAAAGAGATATATAGCAAAAGGGGAAGAAATTAATATTTAAACTTTTTCCATGCCTAGCAAATGTTTTACATTTTTATTTAATACTCCATTTTGATTGACTTAAAGAATTTTTAAAAGTCAATCTTATTTGGCAACTCATACTTTTTTTTTTTTTAATAAACTATTAAAGGTGATTAGAAAGAAGCCTTGGCCTGTGGCTTGGCTAGATGGGGCATGTAAGGCTTCGGCATAATTTATGAATTTATTTCTCAAAACAGTTGCTAATACACAAAGAATAATAAATAATTTGACTTAATATAAGAAGTCACTTGGAAGAGAATTTGGGCACCAAAATATTTATAATTTGGCGTTTTTGGATGCCTACTGCTTACAAATTACGGGGCTGGTTGATCTAATGCAAAGCAAAGAGGTAGCAACTCTAATGCAAGACAGGACTTAGAAGCATAAGCAAGATACTATGAGAGTACAGAAATTGAGAGAAAAACATTGATGCATTCTTGTTAACTGGTTTGATCACCGTGTCTTTGCAATGGTTTCAGATACTTAAACACCTAAAGAGTTTTTGCTAAGACAGTTGCAACAGAATTAGCATCACTCATTAAATAAAACTATGTTTACCATGCTCAAATTCACATCCTAAAATGAATTGTAGAAGTGTTTAATGAATATGTGAACAACTATATGTTGGTATGTTTATTCTTTTTTTTTTTTTGAGACGTAGTTTCACTCTTGTTGCCCAGGCTGGAGTGCAATAGTGTGATGTCAGCTCACCACAACCTCTGCCTCCCGGGCTCAAGCTATTCTCCTGCCTCAGCCTCCTGAGTAGTTGGGATTAAAGGCATGCACCGCCATGCCCGGCTAATTTTGTATGTTTAGTAGAGACGGAGTTTCTCCATATTGGTCAGGCTGGTCTCGAACTCCAGGTCTCAAGTGATCTGTCCGTCTCAGCCTCCCAAAGTGCTGGGATTACAGGTGTGAGCCACCATGCCCCACTGCTGTTTATTCTTAATTTTGAGATTCATGATTCACTAAAACCTTCCCTTAAAAAATACAAATAAAAAAATACTTTTTCAAGATGTAGAACTAAGAAACGAGTTGAAAAGATCTGTCTATTCTTGTTCTTCCAGTTCTTGCTGGAATTTACCTTTTGTTATTAACCTATAATTTTAGCTTGCTTCTGTACCTAGAGAAGGATGAATTGGAAATAATTAAGTTGGGGGTGAAGAAAAGTGTAAGTGATATTGTGAAAAGAAGTGGTCGAGCTTTGGAGCAATTCTGCCCTTGCCAAAAAACACCCAAGAGACCTGGCTGCTCAGGTTCACCTGGCTCTCAAAACCTATGTGGCCATCTCCAGTACCTAGGCCAATGCAACTTTCATTTTTGGAATGGTTTTTTTCTCCAAATAACATCCAGTTTACTGACTTGCATCAATAGTGTTTACAGTCAAGCAGGATTCCAATAAATACCATGTTTGTATCATCTCTCATTTCTCCAAATTCCTAATAGGCATAGTGCTCCCATCCTGGCCTCAAATGCAGATTTCTTCCTCTGAAGTAGTCATAAAATAGCCAAAATATATCTGTAGCTCCTCACACTAGAAGGCTGCTCCTGAGATTCCTATTAGAAAGTCATCTTTGGCTGGGCATGGTGGCTCACACCTATAATCTCAGCACTTTGGGAGGCCGAGGCAGGTGAATCACAAGGTCAAGAGAGCGAGACCATCCTGGCTAACACAGTGAAACCCTGTCTCTACTAAAAATACAAAAAATTAGCCGGGCATGGTGGCGCACACCTGTAGTCCCAGCTACTCGGGAGGCTTAGCCAGGAGAAACGCTTGAATCTGGGAGGCGGAGGTTGCAGTGAGCCAAGATTGTGACACTGCATTCCAGCCTGAGCAACAGAGTGAGACTCCATCTCAAAAAAAAAAAAAAAAAAAAAAAAAGTCATCTTTATAAGTTCAGAACAGCATTTAAGTTTGCATATCTAATGGTCACTGTGAACGTTATGAAATCTAGCGACCAAGCAGCCTAGCATGTATCAAGCAACAGCACATACAAAGCCTTTGTTTAAATTTAGAACCTGCTCTGTTGGCAAAGCTAATGGCTAGAATCCCCCAAGAGATGTTTGTCTCTGACCCATGACTCTGGTAGTGAGAAACTGACTCCAGGAACATGGACAACCAGACAATCAACATTTGCATTGAGGTCTAGATGTCACCTGGGCTCTGACCTACACCATTAGGATAGAGCCTAATTGATTTAGTTTTGTTTGAACTGTAACTGTAAGCTTAAACTTCGGAAATGCTGAAAATGTAGATTCTTTTACAGAGTATTGGTTTACTTCTAACAGTCTGTGGAAAGTCACATGATGTGACCCTGATAATGTGTCATCTGGGTCTTTGCCCTTTTACACAAACAACCAAAGCTATAGGCCCCGAGTGTAATTACTTGTCACCAATTTAATATTTATTGTGTGTTTTCATTGTAAAAGATGTTATGGGAGGTGGAGAAAAAGCATTCATTAGATCTATGACTACCAACAAGCAAATGAGGAATGACTGCTCATGACCTTTGGAAGCTGATTATCTAGGAATTAGATTATAAATCTTAGAAAATGACTGGTAGCATTGTCGGCTGCCTGCCTTGGGTGATTCAATTCCCCCAGGGGACATTTGTCGAAGTCTGGAGACATTTTTGGTTTTCACTCCTGGGGATTGGAGTGGGAAGTGACTGGCATCTAGTGGGTATAGGCCAGGGATGCTGCTAAATGTCCTGCAATACCCAGGACAACCTCCATAACAAGAATTATCCAGCCCAGGCCAAATGCGTTGGCTTACACCTGTAATCCCAGCACTTTGGGAGACCGAGGCGGGCAGATCACTTGAGGTCAGGAGTTTGAGACCATCCTGGCCAACATGGCGAAATCCCATCCCTACTAAAAATACATAAAATTAGCCCGGCATGGTGGTATGTGCCTGTAATCCCAGCTACTCAGGAGGCTTAGGCAGGAGAATCGCTTGAACCCAGGAGGTGGAGGTTGCAGTGAGCTGAGATCCCGCCATTGCACTCCAGCCTGGGCAATGGGAGCAAAACTGTCTCAGAAAAAAAAAAAATTATCCAGCCCAATATTTCAATAATGCTTAATTTGAGAAGCCCTTCCATAGCTGGGCTTTAGGTCAGCAGTTTAAGATTAGCTTGGGCACACAGAAAGACCTTGTCTTAAAAAAAATTAATTAAAAATTAGCGAGGCATAGTGGCATGCATCTGTAGTCCTAGCTATTAGGACTACACGTGAAAAATTCTTCTATCAAAAATGCTCTATATCTGTAAAATATCTATATATGTCCAATATACCGACTTTCCTACGGTGCTTTGAGTTCATTCACCTTGGAGACAAGACCCTGTGCAAATGCCCTTTTCTATTACTTGTTAGCTAATACTTAGGAGGCCGAGGTGGGAGGATCATCTGAGCCCAGGAATTTGAGGTTATGGTGAGCATAGAGCAGAATAAGACCCCCTCTCTGAAAAAAAAAAAAGAAAATAAAAACAAAAAATTAAAAAAATAAAAGAAACTTGCTACAGAGAAAGCTAAGAGAACAGCGAGGAAAATGTAATATATTAATGTATCCTTCTAATACATGGCAAGAAAGGCTGTCGGCTGTGTGAGAGAGAAAGAGGTCAAAGGACAGGTGGAGATTACTGTGACCATAACTTGGGAATTTCCATTTTAAGTGCTAAGCCTCTAAAATTCTTCTATCAGAAAAATGATCTGCATCTGTAAAATATCAATATATGTCGAATACGCCCATTTCTCTATAGTGCTTTAAGTGCATTAGCCTTGGTGACAAGCCCCTGTACAAATGTCCTTCTTTGTTACTTATTAGCTGTGTGGCCAAAGGCAAGTTACTCAGCTTTCCCAAGCCTAATGTCTTCACTGAGAGATATTATTTCCTGCTTGAAAGGTTACTGTGAAGAGTGAAGAGATGTGTGTGAAATATTAGCCTTTGTGATTGGCACAAAGTAAGTACTAAAGAAATAGTAACTATAACTTCATATTTCAGTGGAATTCCACCCCCTACCAGCTCCCCTTGTCAGGCACGGTTTTAACTACTGAAGGTGTAAGACATCATCTGCCTTCCTAGAGGTTGTCTATAGGACAACTATATATGTATTTACTATAGAGTATAAGAAACATGATAATAGACTTAAAATACGTATGAAGAGAAAGTGACTAACTCTATCTTGGGTGTGGTAAGTGGGATCAGGGACGTTTCTTAGAGAGGGTAATGTTACAAAGGGACTTTGATGACTTCCCAAAAATGAAGTGGTAGGTAGGAGTCCACAGACAGCCAACCGTGGATGAGAAAGGGATTTGTTCTTGAAAAAAAAGAAGAAAAAAGTGACATGAAGCTAAAAGAATTAATAAATTTGAGATAAACATTTATTTATAAGAGATTTAAGTATCTAAAAAAATGGCTTCTAATAATTAAACACACATACATATGTAAAGAGATATGCATTTTTAGAGTTTGTTGATGTTGTAAATGTTGTTTGTTGACATTTCTTACTGGTCATAAATTTGTTTTGAATAGCAAAACTTAGTCAACTGTCCCATAAAATTCACAAAACTTCTTTGTTGCCTAAAAAAACACAGAAGATGAGCTGAGCACAATGCTGAATTTTGTAATTCCAGCACTTTGGGAGGCCAAGGCAGGAGGATCACTTGAGCCCAGGAGTTCAAGATGAGCCTGGACAACATGGTGAGACTCACTCAGTCTCTATTTATTTTTATTATTTTTTTATTTTTATAGAGACAGAGTTTCACCATGTTGGCCAGGCTGGTCTTGAACTCCCCTGTGATCTACCTGCCTCAGCCTCCCAAAGTGCTGGGATACAGGCCTGAGTCACCTCGCCGGCCAAACCAGTTTTTTTTTTTTTTTTTTTTTTGAGATGGATTCTCTCTCTGTCACCCAGACTGGAGTGCAGTGGTGCGATCTTGGTACACAGCAACCTCCATTTCCTAGGTTCAAGCGATTCTTCTGCCTCAGCCTCCTGAGTAGCTGGCTGGGACTACAGGCATGTGTCACCACATCTGGTTATTTTTTGTTTTGTTTTGTAATTTTAGTAGAGACAGGCTTTCACCACATTGGCCAGGCTGGTCTCAAACTCCTGACCTTGTGATCCTCCTGCTTTGGCCTCCCAAAGTGTTGGGATTACAGATGTGAGCCGCCACAGCTGGCCCTTGCGGTATATGTATACATATTTTCATTTATTTTAAGTTATTTGAAAACTTTTGGGGCAAAGATGAGCATAAATCTTTTTTTTTTAGATGGAGTGTTGACATTACAGGCGTGAGCCACCGTGCCTGGCCTAGAATAAACCATTATAAGTAACAATCAATTTTTAAAAGTTGTATTATTGATTAAAGGTATATTCAGAAGCTCCTTATTTCAGCTCAGGAGTTCACAACCCTGTCTCTACAAAAAATGTTTTTAAAAAATTAGCTGGGCATGGTGGCACATACCTCTAATCCCAGGTATTCTGGAGGCTGATGGTGACTGCTTGAGCCTGGGAGGCAGAGGTTGCCATGAGCCAAGATGGAACCTCTGCACTCCAGCCTAGATCACAGAGCTAGTCTCAAAGAAAAAAAAAGTTTTAAGATTGTAAAGATAAGCTGGCTCGGTGGCTCAAGCCTGTAATCCCTGCACTTTGGGAGGCTGAGGTGGGTGGATCACCTGAGGTCAGGAGTTGCCTGATCAACATGGTGAAACCCCATCTCTACTAAAAATACAAAAATTAGCTGGGCGTGATGGCCTGCACGTGTAATCCCAACTATTCAGGAGGCTGAGCAGAATTGCTTGAACCTGGGAGGCGGAGATTGCAGTGAGCTGGGATTGTGCCATTGCACTCCAGCCTCAGCAACAAGAGTGAAACTCCACCTCAAAAAAAAAATTGTTAAGGTAGGTCTTTACTATTATTTATTTTATTTTACTTTTTATTTTTTGAGAGTAAGTATTGCTCTGTTGCCCAGGATGGATTGGAGTGCAGTGGCTCAATCTTGGCTCACTGCAAGCTCTTCCTCCTGGATTCAAGCGACTCTCGTGGTTTGGCCTCAATTCTAAGGAACCTGAATGTCAGACCGAAGAACTTGGATTTCATCCTAATGCATCTTCCCAAATCTATTTTTGGCCCTTCCATTTTTCCATTAATTTGTAAGAGGGATGTTTTCAGAATATATTCTAAGAATTTAGACCTTTGAAAAAAAATGTATGTGATGACTTCCTTTTGCTCTTTGAACAAAGTTCCAATTCTTTCAGGATCCATAAAGATCTGGTTTTTCCCTACTCTCCTCCTACCTGCCTTACACGCTCACCACAACTGCTCTGCTTTTGTCTCTTTTCTTAGCTTCAGTCTCTTCACTTTCCTCCACATGTCCTTCACAATACTGTTGTCTTTACCTAGAATCTCCCTTTCCTTAACCCTCATCCCACACCCATTCACCTGAAAAGCTTTTATTCTTCTCAAAACTCAGTAAAGGCCGGAGGTGGTAGCTCACGCCTATAATCCCAGCACTTTGGGAGGCTGAGGTGGGAGGATTACCTGAGGTCAGGAGTTCGAGACCAGACTGGCCAACATGGTGAAACCCCTTCTCTGCTAAAAATACAAAAATTAGCTGGGCATGGTGGCGGGCACCTGTAATCTCAGCTACTCTGGAGGCTGAGGCAGGAGAATCATTTGAACCCTGGACACAGAGGCTGCAATGAGCTAAGATCCACCACTGCACTCCAGTCTGGGTAACAGAGAGAGACTCTGTCTCAAAACAAACCAACCAACCAAAAAAAAAAAGAAAATTCAGCAAAAATATCACTTCCCCTGGAAAGCTGCTTCTAACCTCTAGTCCAGATTAGATAAGATCCCTCGTAGTTTGTGGTCATCTCCTTCAGTCTTTTTCATTCATGGCACATATTAGCAATGCAGTTTAATTATCTGTGTGATTATTTGTTTAATGTCTTTATCTCCATTGGACCTTTATTATTTGATTTACATCTGGATTCCCAGGACCAAGCCCATCACCTGGAACATAGGAGTTCAATAAGTATTTGATAAATTAATTAATTAATTAATTAATTCAATAGAGAGTAAAGACATACTGATGCCATCTAAGAAAGGAAGGGTATGAGGAAGTAGCTATTTTGAAAAACTCAGTTGATTGTTTGGTGGGATGAATTAGAAATGCAAGAATTGGTTAAAGAAAAACTTACCTTTCCCTTCTTTCTTCTCTAAAGTACTGGATTCATTGTCATTTGGGTGGGGCACCTGTATCATGTTATTGTTCTTATACATCTATCCTTCTACTGAACTAACTGATGGTAAGGTTTTAAAAGACAGGAATGGGCCAAGCACGGTGACTCGCGCTTATAATTTTGGGAGGCTGAGACAGATGGATCACTTAAGGCCAGGAGTTCAAGACCAGCCTGGCCAACATGGCAAGACCCCATTTCTACTGGAAAATACAAAAATTAGCCAGACGTGGTGGCATGTGCCTGTAATCCCAGCTACTCAGGAGGCTGACATACAAGAATTGTTGAACCCAGGAGGCAGAGGTTGCAATGATCTGATATTGCACCACTGCACTCCAGCCTGGGCAACATCTCAAAAATAATAATAGTAATAATTAAAAATAGAATTAAAAAACAAAAAAGACCAAAAGTGTCTGCTGTCAGCATTCCTCTTTGCTCAGGGGAGTTTAGTCTCTGTTCTAGCAACACTTTCAACTGATGGAATGGGGATCTTCTACATTACGGAGGGCAGTCCACTTTACTTAAAGTCCACCCATTTAAATCATCCACAGACATGCTCTCCCAGAAACATCCAAAATGTATAATGTTTGACCACATATCTGGGTACTGTGGCCCAGCTAAGCTGTTGCATAAAGTTAGTCATCACAGGCAGCAAGGATCTAGGGAAAGACTTGGTTCTTAATTAAGATTTTCTATCTCTTTAGATTTACCAAGACATTATAAATTAGCTGCCTAATGACAAGTGGGTGGGATTTTAAGGAAGTGGGACAGTAAACTTCTTGTATTAAACAGAAAACCATATTCAAACATATTGAACATGCTTTTTTCTGAAAACTTATAAACTATTAGAGCTATTGAGGGATTTCTAAAAAAGCACCAACAATTTTTAATCTGATACAATACAAACGTAATAGCCCAAGTCAACTGACTTTGGAAATTTATAGATGGCATCTCACACTGGCGCCTCCATTTATTAAATACCCTTGGGGTTGTTTATTTATTTATTATTTATTTTTTTTGGGGGGGCTGTTTCTTAACTTTCCTGAGCATCAATTTACACACATATAAAAGAGGGATTAAAAATACTTTCTCATAGGATGTCTCATAATTTAAACTATGTTATATTATCACTGTCTTCTTTAAGTTGATTTGTGTAATCCTCTGCAGGGCAAGGGATATTTTATCCCCAGCATCTAGCACGTGCCTTGGATTACAACATTTGTGGCATGAGTACATGCCAATGACCTTCATAGTGGCAGCTTCATAAATGGCAGCTTTTGTTGACAGCCACTTCACTTTCATTGTAGGGTAAAGCAGGATATAAATAAAACCATCTAAGATTAAATGTCATTGGATATCAATGTACCCTTACTCTATCTTATTCTTGAGCTCTAGTCTCAGGTCGTAACATGAAAATTGAGGCTACATTTGATGAATCACAGCAAAAATATTTTTTTTTGAGATGGAGTCTTGCTCTGTGGCCCAGGCTAGAGCACAGTGGCATGATCTCTGCTCACTGCAACCTCTGCCTCTTGGGTTAAAGTGATTCTTCTAAGCCCCCCGAGTAGCTGGGACTACAGGCGCATGCCACCATACCCACCCTGCTAAATTTTGTATTTTTTGTAGAGACGGGGTTTCACCATATTGGCCAGGCTGGTCTCGACCTCATATCCTCCCACCTTGGCCTCCCAAAGTGCTGGGATTGCAGGTGTGAGCCACTGTGCCTGGTCATTCATAGTAATAATTCTTTACATTTTATGGCGTAGTACCATATTATTGACTTGTGGATTTCACATCTTTTTTTTTTTTTTTTTGAAACAGGGTCTAACTCTGCTTCCTAGGCTGGAGTGCAGTGGCATGATCTCACCTCACTGCAGCCTCAAACTCCCGGGCTCAAATGATCCTCTCACCTCAGCCTCCTAAGTGGAACTACAGGCCATGTGCCACCATGCCTGACTAATTTTTGTCCTTTTTGTAAAGACAGGGTTTTGCCATATTGCCTAGGCTGGACTTGATCTTCTGAGATCAAATGGTCTGCCCACCTCATTCTCCCAAAGCACTGGGATTACATGCATGAGCCACTATGCCCATCCCATTGTCTCATTTTGATTTTTGATCCTCACAACCCTGATGCATGTAAGACAGATATTAATATGCCAATTTTACATAAGAGGAAATTGGAGTTTCTGTAGATGACAGAATTGCTCCAAAATAACATAGCATGCAAATAAAAATATTTTGAATGAAGCCCAAACTTTTGATTCCAAGACCAATGTTCTGATTGTATTATAGTTGTTTCTTTCTATCTCTGCTTACAGAGAAATATTTCTTAAATGCATTCTTGGTTACCTGATGATGTTTCTGTTCTGTCATTTTTATACCTGGGCAACCATGTGCTATTTAAAATTGGGTTATTCTAGGTTGGTCATGGAGGATGCTTGTAATCCCAGCACTTTGGGAGACCGAGGCATGCAGATCACCTGAGGTCAGGAATTACAGACCATCCTGGCTCACATGGCAAAACCCCGTCTCTATTAATAATACAAAAATTAGCCAGGCATGGTGATGTGCACCTGTAGTCCCAGCTACTCAAGGAGGCTGATGCATGAGAATCACTTGAATCTGGGAGGCAGAGATTGCAGTGAGCCAAGGTTGTGCCACTGCAACTCTAGTCTAGGCAAGAGAGTAAAACTGTAAAAAAATAAAAAAATAAAAATTAGGCTCTTCTAAGCTAAGCTAGCTTCTTGTATGAGTTCTACTGTAATTTTGGTTGTCAGAATTGTCATCACCATTGTTACTATTCTTTCAAGTCAGTGATTAGTAGTAGATCATATACAGTTACTTCTCAGCAATTTTAATCCTATAAAATAATGAAAGAATACATAAACCTTCTTATTTTTGATACATAAATTGCTTGATTTGGAAACATATCTAAAGGGAAATCCATGAAAATATGTTTCCGCTGGGCACAGTGGCTCAACGCCTGTAATTACAGCACTTTGTGATGCCAAGGCGGACGGATTACCTCAGGTCAGGAGTTCAAGACCAGCTTGACCAACATGGAGAAACCTTGTATCTACTAAAAAACACAAAATTAGCTAGGCATGGCAATGTGTGCCTGTAATCCCAGCTACTCAGCAGACTGAGGCAGGAGAATCGCTTGAACCCAGGAGGCAGAGGTTGCGGTGAGCCAAGATCATTCCATTGCACTCCAGCCTGGACAACAAGGCAAAACTCTGTCTAAAAATATATATTTCCTATCCCTTCTATGTGTTGCATTTTAATGAATCACAAGTGAGAAAGTAGTTGAACAAGCTATGGGAGTTTTCTCATGTTCCTTAAATTTAATAATAATTTATTTAGTGTTTCACACAAAGGTTGCCATTTAATTCCCTGGTCAATTATCATTTAGGGGTGAATCCTTTTATTTTCATTGATATGCCTATTCCTAATAACTATGAAATGTAATTATTTTATGGCTGTTGTAATTAGATTAATCTAAAAATAGAAAAAGCTGGGAATTTAAAAACTAAGCTATTAATATTAATTTTCACATTCTATTTGAATTCCATAGAACTGGCTAATGTAAGGTTTCCCCAGGAATGTACTGGAGTTATCGTTATGAACCTCCCAAATTCTAGGTTGGTTACACCTGTAACTCTCTTTTCTCTCATTTAGGAAAGATGCTAACCTGGTAAGTATGGTAGATTCATTTTAATCGTTTTCATATGTTGCCTGTCTCACATAGTGTCAAACTCTAAGATTCAAATATGTAAATGCACTTACCAAAAGAAAAAAAAAAACGTAAACATTTCCCAAATTCAACAGATTTGCAGGTGCATTCAGCTATATATGATTACTATCTGCTTGCACCCTCACTCCTCATCTTCCCTGCTCCCCCCCCCACCAAAATAAACAAGTCTCCTTTGCTAGGGCTATGATTTTACTGATTTATTTTTACAGAAAATTTCTTATGCATGCTTTGAAGGAAGAAATGAGACAAGAATTTGACTTAAAAGACCAAACTTCCTCTTAGTTACCTGCTTAAATCCTTGGAAGCAAGCCTAAACTTTAAGTAGCAATTTAAACAGTAAATAAATTCTGCTAATGGCTATTAGATTGCTAGCTAGGGAGATTAGTATAGGGAGCAATTCTAATTAAATAGGGAACACTGAAGAGAGCTGAAACGTTTCAAGAATAGATTGTGTCTCCCATGCCTCATTAGGAATATAAAATCAGCTTCTATTGTGAGAAGGACAATCTTTCAAAAGACTGCTCTTTTGCCATAAAGAGGTTACATAACCACCATTTTCAAATTTTGCCTTTCTTTTTTAGTAGCAAAGGGTATTTTTATTGCCCAAATCCAATTAAAATCATGCTAAATCACCATGTTGCATTTTCAGTTAACAATGATTTATCTCCCATTTAGACACATTGAAAGACTGATCTCAGCCACCATAGCAGAATTCAAGAACTCAGATACTTCCCGCCCAGTGGTTCTTAGACAGGGTAGAGAAGAATTGACGTCAGGCTGATGCTGCCTTCTTGTTACCTTGCCTTCTTTTGCCAGAGCTCTCACATCTTGCAGCATGCTAGGTATTATTTTAAACCAAAGTAGAGAAGAAAATGGGAGTGGAGCCACTAAGTAATAGACTTGGTTTGCCTGAAGGTCCATCTTATCAGTTTAGAATTTAATTGCATAATGTATTAAATGGGGCAACTGAGTTGTGAGGTTTTTTTTTTTTTTTTGTCCTTTTCTCTACAAGTGTGAGTTAGCACTAGTTCTACAGGCATTGCCTGGAATCTTTGATCCTTGTTTATTTGGCAGGTATTAAAAACATGAAGCATTTAAAAGAGGAGAAAATTTAGTTTGTTTCTTCCTTTTTTGTTGTTTTTGTTTTAGAGACAAGGTCGCACTCTGTCACCTAGGCTGGAGTGCAGTGATACAAAGAAGACTCACAGAAGCCTCAACCTTACCACAAAAGTGATCCTCCCATCTCAGCCTCCCAAGTAGCTGGGACTACAGGTGCACACCACCTGGCTAATTTTTCTTTTCTTGTTTTTTTGTAGAGACAGTATTTCACTTTGTTGCCCAGGCTGGTCTTGAAATCCTAGACTCAAGTGATTCTCCCTCAGCCTCCCAAAGTTCTGGGATTACAGGTGTGAGCCACCATGCCCAGCATATCATCCAGGCTGGAGTGCTGTGGCGCAGTCTTGGTTCACTGCAACCTCTACCTGCAGGGTTCAAGCAACTCTCCTGCCTCAGCCTCCCAAGTAGCTGGGACTACAGGCACCTGCCACCATGCCCAGCTAATTTTTGTATTTTTAGTAGAGACAGGGTTTCAGCATATTGACCAGTCTGATCTAGACCTCCTGACCTTGTGATCTACCCGCCCTGGCCTCTCAAAGTGCTGAGATTATTGTAGGCATGAGCCAGCTCGCCCGGCCTATTCATTTTTAAATTTCGTATAATCACAATCATTGAAAAGAAAGGCTTTGACACAGAAAAAAATCATCTCTGAATTTTTAAAACGAATTTCTAGGGGATCTTTCTCAGAGAGGAATATGCAGGAAATGCCCGCGTGGCAGACTCTGCTCTAAGCATGAGGTAACGTGACCCTACCAGGCGTCTTAGCCCATGCCTAAGAAGGCATCTAGGAAGGAAGGGCCAGATGCCTAGTTCTCTTGCCCTCTCTTCTTCACTGACTCCCGCTTTTCCACATAGAACATGAACAAATTATATTAAGTTTTGTCATAGACTATGTCAACATCTTCAATGTAGGTTGATCCTTTGCTGGGAATATACGTGTGGGTAGGGAGCACACCTATAACTAAGACTCCTCTGACTCATTTTATTAATGGGTTTATTTGTTTATTTTACTAAGGGAGTAATTTCCTATAAAAACAAATAGTTACATTTATTTATTTATTCTACTTATTCACTGGTGCAGTGTCCTGGAAAGAACATGAACTTTGGAGTCTGAGATAGCCTAATTTGAGCCCTGCTCTGCCATATGAAAACCATGTGACCTTGGGTGAGTGCCTTAACTTCTCTGACTATCTTCACCCTTACAGTAGAGGAAAATAATACTTACCTCTCAAGTTCCGTAAGAATTTGTGATAAGGTATATGCATTTCCAAGGATAGCACCTAGCTCACGGTGGCTGGTTGATAACTGTTATTTCCTTTATATCTCCCACTTTTCTCTCAATCATTTTAACCTCTGAAATGACAGCCTGACTGGGCGAGGTGGCTCACACCTGTAATCCCAGCACTTTGGGAGGCTGAGCCCGGTGGATCACTTGAGGTCGGGAGTTTGAGACCATCCTGACCAACATGGAGAAACCCCCTCTCTACTAAAATACAAAATTAGCCAGGCTTGGTGACTCATGACTATAATCCCAGCTACTTGGGAGTCTGAGGAAGGAAAATTGCTTGAACCCGGGAGGTGGAGGTTTTGGTGAGCCGATATTGAACCATTGCACTCCAGCCTGGACAAAAAGAGTGAGACTCTGTCTCAAAAAAAAAAAGAAAGAAATGACAGCCTGTGCTTCTCATGATACCCATGGTTTTGGTGCATCAGCTTTCGATTTGTACTTAAGGAAGACACTGGCTGACTAGTTAGTTGTCTTTTAATTCTCTTTCCCTTAGAGTGCCCCTTTCGTCTTGCTCAGTAAGAATGTAATGAATGAAATGTGTCACCTCTTTTTAGGACTCATTGTTTCTCCCTCTCCCAGGGTGACCAGCATTTCCCTGAGTGGCTCAGCTACCAAGAAGACAACTGAGACTAAACTCTGGGTGGACCTCAGAAAGCAGGTTTTGAGATGCTGAGGATGTCAGCATTAACTTAGGCATGATCACGGTGGTAAAGGATCTCCAAGCTCAAACAACCCTAATATCCTGCATAGCCTCTGCAAAATCCAGTTGATAAGAGCCTTTCCCTTTCTGTGATGTAATCATCGGGGTATGGCCTAAAAGAACAAATTAATGTTCCCCTACACTTGGGGCCAGGACCTTGCCATGCTCCATCAAGATGAGTGGCCAGGCTCTAGTACAACCTGTCACACATGCAAAGCAATGGCAGACCAGCGTTCTGAATATAAATTGTTCGTTGAAAGACAATGGTAAGAATATGTGTGTCAGAGAAACTTGGAGGTTTTTTTTTTTTTTTTTTGAGACGGAGTTTCTCACTCTGTCCCCCAGGGTGGAGTACAGTGGCGCCATCTTGACTCACTGCAACCTCCGAAGTGAGGGTTCAAGTGATTTTCCTGCTTCAGTCTCTGGAGAAGCTGGGATTACAGGTGCCTGCCACCACACCTGGCTAATTTTTATTTTTGGTAGAGACAGGGTATTAACATGTTGGCCAGGCTGGTCTCAAACTCCTGACCTCAGGTGATTCACCCACCTTGGCCTCCCAAAGTGCTGGGATTACAGGCGTGAGCCACCATGCCTGGTCGGAAACTTGGAGTTTTGTGGAGCAGTTTGGCAGAGACATATTTTACAGATAAAATTCAGGTGGGCATTCGTTTCTGCAACATTTAGCCTAAAATGAAGCTGCAATAAGTGTATTGGCTTTTCCTGTTTTCTCTCTCTTTTTTTTTTTTTTTTTTTTTGAGATGGAGTTTTGCTCTTGTTGCCCAAGGTGGAGTGTAATGGCAAGATATCAGCTCACCGCAACCTCTGCTTCCTGAGTTCAAGCGATTCTCTGCCTCAGCCTCCTGAGTAGCCGGCATGCCACACCCAGCTAATTTTACATTTTTTAGTATTTTATATTTTTTATATTTTTAGTAGAGACGGGATTTTTCCATGTTTTTCCATGTTGGTCAGTCTGGTCTCAAACTCCCGAACTCAGGTGATCCTCCAGCCTTGGCCTCCCAAAGTGCTGGGATTACAGGCCTGAACCACTGCGCCCAGCCTTCCTGTTTTCTTACACACTTCTGCATGCTAGCTGCTGCTACCATTACTTGTGTCTACTGCAATAACATGAAGCTAGGACAGGTGCGGTGGCTCACGCCTGTAATCCTAGCATTTTGGGAGGCTGAGGTGGGCGGATCATGAGGTCAGGAGTTCGAGACCAGCTTGACCAACATGGTGAAACCCCATCTCTACTAAAAAAATACAAAAATGCCTGGGTGTGGTGGCACATGCCTGTAATCCCAGCTACTCAGGAGGCTGAGGCAGGGAGAATTGCCGGAACCTGGGAGGCGGAGGTTGCAATGAGCCTAGATCGTGCCACTGCACTCCAGCTGGGGTGACAGACTGAGACTTCATCTAAAAAAACAAAAAACAAAAATACCATGATGCTAAATAACACTTCTTCCTAGAGCAGGTCCTATCCTGTAGGAGTTTGAAGCTTCTGAGTATAAATTACTCATTGAAAGGCAATAATTATAATGTGTGTTAGAAAAACTAGGAGTTGTGTGAAGCAGTTCATCAGAGAGGTTGCTTATAGATAATATTTCTGGACAATAAATGTCACCTCAAGAAAGGGTGCCTTATACAACAGAGCTGGCACGAGTACTTTGTTTGCACCTCGGTTGCAGGACTATTACTCTGTAAAAAGGGCACTTGTTGGGCAGTCTTCCTCAGTGAGAGAATGTGGATTACAGCATCTGACAGTGAGGAAAACTGGATTCTGATCCTGATTCTGCCACTCTGTGTAACAGCAGGCGAGCCATTTCATTCATTTTTGCTCCTGTGAAGTAGGCATATTGGATTAGTCCTACATGGTCACTAAAGTCCTTTCCAGCAATAATGGGTTCTGATTTTAGTTAAGGAAAAAAAAAGTAGAACTTGGCAATAGCTAAACTCATATCGTTTTTCTATCTAGTCACCGAGAAGCAATTCTTCTATTTTTTTAACCACTGCCATCATTCCAAAAGTACTCTCAACCCCCTGTGCTCTCTGTGAACACGGGAAAATCAATTTTCAATACCGAGTGAAGAAATATCCTATGGAGTTCATTACACCAGATTTATATGTACTGTCAAAAGACAGGTAAAGACAGGCTGTTTGTAAATTTCAATAACATTTGCTCAAGTGAATAGTTCTTACTTAGAAAATAAACTGAGATTGCATAAATTTTTTTTGAGACAGGGTCTCACTCTGTCACTCAGGCTGGAGTATAGTAGAGCTATTTCAGCTCACTGCAACCTCTACCTCCCAGGTTCAAGTGATTCTCTTGCCTCAGCCTCCCAAGTAGCTGGGTCTACAGGTATGAGCCACCATACCTAGCTAATTTTTGTATTTTTAGTTGCGATGGGGTTTCACCATTTTGAACAGGCTGGTGTTGAACTCCTGGCCTCAAGCGATCCATCCATCTCTGCCTCCCAAAGTGCTGGGATTATAGGCATGAGCCATCACACCCAGCCAAAACACTTTTTATTATTCAAAAGTGCTGTTAATTTTCAAGAGGTAATAAAATTGTTTTCCTTTTCAGTCAATAATTGTGTTTATGTTGTTTGTTTTTATTGAAGCTTATATTTCTGACCAGATTTCCTCTTTTAGCCTGAATGGTCTAGAGAAATTATTTATAAAATGAGGTGTGGCCCCTGAGAGGTATGTACAATGAACCATAGGCATATAGGAAGAACATACCTATTTTTTAATCTTAAAAATAATAACAAATAATTGTTTTTTTTTTTTGAAACAAAGTCTCACTTTTTCACCCAGGCTGGAGTGCTGTGGTGCAATCACAGCTCACTGTACCTCTGCCTCAGCCTCCTGCCTCAGTATCCCCAGTAGGTGGACTACAGGTACGTGCCACCAAGCCCAGCAAGTATGGGTATGTGTGTGTGCTTTGTAGAGACAAGGTTTCGGCATGTTTCCCAGGCTGGTCTCAGACTCCTAGACTCAAGTGATCCACCTGCCTTGGCCTCTCAAAGTGTCATTCATAATTTTTATTACAGGGATATCTACTAGTGATGACAAGGTTGGCCCTTGTGCCAGGCATTCATGTGTGGTGAGCTGCACCGCAAGGAGAGGAAAGGAGCTGATCATAGCCCTTTCACTTGAGCTTTGCCTTCAGTATGTACCAACATCTGACAGTTATGTGTCCTGGGTTAGGTGTGTTTGTCCATTATATCACCTAGTTTAAACCAACCTAACCTCATGCTCACAGTCTAAATAAAGACCAAAAATTGTAATTCTAATAATGTAAGCACAGGTGAGAAGAAAATGACAGAGTTGATATTTCTATTCCAAGCCCAATTTCATTATTAATCATGATACAAGGGAAAAAGATCAGTCTGAGAGAAAATGGGGGGTAAAGAAATGTATGTGAAATATTTACTATTGTCAACAATGAAACACACCTAAAGTGTTATTTTATATAATTGTTACATGTCTTTTTTCCAATATTTAGAACTGTCAAACCAATTATCAATATTAAATAAATCTGGAATCAAAATTTTAAATCACTGTATCATAAAACATTAATTTAAAAATCAGGAATATTCAATAACAGTGGTTTTATTATTTACAATAAAAATAAATTATTTGTTCTCGTACTGTTAATACAATTGAGACTTATTTAAAGACATTTCAATATTCTATCTTCATGTATCAAGTGCATTTGACCCTAAAAGCCATTTTTAACATTTAAAAACAATTAATTAATTAATTTAAAATAGCTACAGCCAGATGTGGTGGCTGACACCTATAATCCCAGCACTTTTGGAGGCTGAGGCAGGCAAATTACTTCAGCCCAGAAGTTCAAGACCAGCTTGGGCAACATAGTAAAAGCCTGCATCCTGTAAAAATATGAAAACTGGCTGGGCGTGCTGGCATGCGCCTGGAGTCCAGCTACTTGGGAGGCTGAGGTGGCAGAACTGTTGGAACTCAGGAAGTCAAGGCTGCAGTGAACTATGATCACACCATTGCCCTCCAGGCTGGGCGACAGAGTGAAACCCTGTTTAAAAAAAATAAATAAAATAAAAATAGATAAATAAAGTAAAATAGTTACAATAAATATATCTCCACATGTTAATATACACAACATATTTTTATGAAAACTGTTTTAACAAACAAAAAAAATCAATGAGAACAGTGGCATTATTTTACATTTCTGCAAATCACTTTAATATCTGGCTTAGAAGTAGACAGGTTACTCCTATCTGCTATTGCAGTCTGCTGTGAAATGTTGTTTTGTTTGAAGTATTTGAAGACAATCTGGTCTTACACAGATATGTAGTTGAAAAAGCAGGAGTATCTAAGTAACATTTTCAGAAAATTGTGGTTATTCTGTAATACTATACCAAAATTTAGCATCTAGTAGTTTCTCAAGGGGGAGTTGAAATATAGAATCCAAAATCATATCAATGAACTTTACATACTTAATTACAAGAAAATCTATTAATTCATCTTGTACTTTGAATGGATATTTTACCTGTTTTTTTTTCAAGGAACATATGTGAACATATCTCAAAACACAGTTTAGGAAAACTGCCTTTCTGATTATGTATATCTTGTCTTAATGTTGTTCTGCTGCCTGTATGTCATGAATATTAACGCTCACGTTGGCTGATCCTGAGTGTCTAGGACCATGCCCAGAGAAAACGTGTGCTTAATAAGTGAGTTCTGATTCTGATCATGGCATCTTTCCTTACTGTAGTGCCTCACAGAAATCAAAAAGATACCCAGAAAACTTATTCAAATAATAGCACAGTGGCTTCATAAAGGAAATGAGGGAGGATTTTAATCGCACTGAACTCAAATTCTCAGCATGTTAAAATCAACAAGCTCTAACATCCCTTAACCTCTCTTTTATGGAGCATGAATAAGGTATGAACATTGCTGGGCACAAATTTAGCAACAGACTCCGGGGAGAGTTTGCAAAACGTTGAACACCACTGCTAATTCTCTCAGAAGAATAAGTTTCATTTCTGTCTCTGGTACTTAAGGTTAAAGTCAGCCCAGCAAAATACCTGCTCTCTTCTCCTCATAGGAAAGTCATGTGTCCTTCCAATTCTTGTAAAAAGTTTTTTTCTATTTTTTTTTTCTTTGAAACGGAGTCTCGCTCTGTCGTCCAAGCTGGAGTGCAGTGGCGTGATCTCAGCTCATTGAAGCCTCTCCTTTCTGGGTTCAAGCAATTCTCCTGTCTCTGCCTCCCAAGCAGCTGGAATTACAGGCACGTGCCACCATGTCCGGCTAAGTTTTGTATTTTTTAGTAGAGTTGGGGTTTCATGATGTAGGCCAGGCTGGTCTCAAACTCCTGACCTCAGGTGATCTACCCGCCTCAGCCTCCCAAAGTGCTGGGATTACAGGTGTGAACCACCACTTCCGGCCCAATTCTTGTAAAAAGTTTTCTAAACAATTGTCAACATTAGGTAGCAAAACTTCTCACCCTTCCTGCAAATAGCAAATGACATGAAAAAGCTTTCAGCATCCTTATTTAAAATGTCATTTGCATCTCTCTTGGTTCTTTTTATTCTTCTTTATGCTTTTCAATAATACCATTTCTATATTCCCCTGGAAATTCACAACCAAAAGCATTTCAATGTTAGTGTTTCAGGAAAAAAATATGTAAAATATGAAATGAAAAGTAAAATACAATGGAAGACCCTCTTTAAATTGATTTTTAAAAACTTCATAGTCATGAATAAATAGAACTATTTCCAGGAATAACAATTCTTAAGCATTTTTTTCCGTAAAAAGAGCATAAAAATGTGTTTCATAAATCACTGAGATGTGTAAATAAAGGAAGCTATAGAACTTCATAGATTAAAAAAACCATTTTTAAATTTATCTACTTGTAAAAACAAATATATCGTATCTGAAATGTAAATAATTATAAAGTCACAAATAATTTATTCTTCAGTGACAAACTTTTTGAACAATTTCCAAGTTTTCAACATTATAAATAATATATAATTTAAGATTCTGTTCTTTAAGTTACAGGGACGATGAAAGATATTTTTCTTCTGAAAAGCTGTCATAACTAGTTTATAAATTTGCTCAAGTTAAAAGCCAGATTTTTCATAATTTGATGATTAATGAGTCTATTTCTTTAGTTCATGGGTCAGATTGGGGTCTGAGTTAAAGGTCTCCTAGGGTCTTGGAGGAAGAAAACATATCTTTCCATCTCCTTTTTCTGCTTAGGAAAGACAGAGATTTCTCCCTAGGTTCCTGACACAAGGGCCATTTGGAGATCTGGCCTGGAAAAGGACAGAGCGTCTTACTTTTCTACAGAGAGCTTTCCACAAGCTTTCTTTCTGAAACTCACAGCTGATTCTGAAACTCTCCTGCTCAGAATTCTTCCATAGTCAGACATATCCTCCACTAGTTGACGCCTTGAAAAAACCAGCTGTAACAATCATTGCACAATTTCTCTCCGTCTCCCCTCAACGTTACTCTTATGTATAAACTACATTTCTGAAGCAGCATTCATCAGCTATTATACAAACAGTTATCTAGATCTGGAATTTCTGTCTTCTATAATATTATACACTGCTCTCTTTGCCTGTACCTTTAAATTCCATTGTGAATCTCACTTCCTCCAAAATACCTTCCCTGATGACCTCAGCCAGAATGAAACTTTGTCTTCCTTAAACTCTCACAGCACCCGTTTTGAACTTTTGTACATCTTGAATTTTTCCCATGATTCTAGCCTGTTTATTTTTATTTTTTTAAAAACCTTATCTTACTACAGATTCTTTCCCCTGGCCAAGGCATTTGTCCCCAGTGTTTCAGTTATTACTAAAGTGAAACTGATTTAAAAATTTACATCTTCAGCTCCAACTGCTAAAATGAGCATCCTACTAAAATGAGCTAGTTTGCCTGCATTTCCTGTGTTAGTTAAATTTATAATCATCTTCTCAGCTACTCATTTCCTTACGCAGACACAACTTTCTTTTGGACTCTCACGTGGCATTTTATTCATCACAGAGATGAATAAATTACATCAGACTGTGGCTAATTTTATATATCTGAGATTTTCAGCTCAATCGTTAGCTTCTTGAGGACCACTATTCTTTGTACAAATAGTGTCTAGTATAGCACTGGGTATATGAAAACTGAGTGGATCGAGGTTGAATAGAATAATACCATAGTGATGGTTAGTAATTCTTTCATAAACTGACTTTTATTGGAGCTTCCTCAACACAAGTTTTCCCAACTGGACTGTCAGTTCTTGGATGGCAAAGACCATGTCTCATTTTTCTTTATATTTCTCAGTATAGTATTTTGTCCATTGTAGGGTCTCAATTTAATTGGATTAATGTCTTAATATAATTGTAAGTCCAAGCACTCCTGTTTTAATACTTTCAGGATACTGGATTGTCCAAGATTTGAACAGATATATAGATATACTCAAGGTAGGTAGTAGGGGAAAGATAAAGAAGATAAGTAAGGTACCTAGTTTCATACTCAACTAACCTATGCAAGAAATGAAGACGTTCTGACTCAATCTGGCACAGTCAATATAGTCCCCGTTTGAATGTTCAATGCATCTAACGCATGTGATAAGCCTAGTCAAAGCAATAGGCCACAGTTCCCTACCTCAATAAATATGCCTTCAAAATCTCAGTGCTTCTATTTCTTCATCAGATATATAAAGCAAAAAATTCGATTTTATGATACCCAGAGGATTTCAAGGCGGTTTCACTCAATTTGATATAGGCTTAAAGGGAAACCAATGGGCTGGACGTGGTGGCTCACGCCTGTAATCCTGGCACTTTGGGAGGCAGAGGCAGGCAGATCACCTGAGGTCGGAAGTTTCAGACCAGGCTGACCAACATGGAGAAAGCCCATCTCTACTAAAAATACAAAATTAGCCAAGCATGGCACATGCCTGTAATCCCAGCTACTTGGGAGGCTGAGGCAAGATAATCGTTTGAACCCAGAGGAGGAGGTTGCAGTGAGCCATGATCACGCTATTGAACTCCAACCTGAGCAACAAGAACAAAACTCTGTCTAAAAAAAACAAAAACAAAAACAATTTCTCTTTTGGGTATCTGAAAATATACACTAAATTGTTAACTACTGTCACTCTCCAGTTCTATATTCAGTTTTTGTCATTGGTTTGAGATGTATGTAGAACATCCAAACAGAATCCAGAAACTTTGGATATAGAAGTTCAGGATCCAGGAGTGAAATAGAGTCCTCTAAGAGTTTATAGCCTACTGAAAGCCAGAACTAGGGGTTTGAGAGAGAAAATGGGTTAATAGCAGAGAGCCTCTTATTCAAACCAATCCACCTTGGTCTTTTCTGAATCTCATTCTTCGCTGGGCAGCCTTCAACAGCTTCCTCCTCAAAACCCAGTTTAGTTTCACATTGGTAGTAGGTTGAACTCCTGGATTTCTCCATCCTAAAGCCATCCTTTCTATGAATAACCCAGCTATAATAAGCAAATTCTGCTCATTCTCTGGAAGAACATGGTTTAACATGGATTGAATAGCTACTCTAAGCAGGTACTAGGCTAGGCTACTTACAAACAGGATTCCACTTAATCCTCACAACCTGTTGTGAAGTAAATTATTATTCTTCATTTGTGGATAAGATACCAAAGCTCAAATTGATATTACAGCTGAAGATAACACAACTGGTGATAAATAGCAGAACCTCCTTCTGTTCAAACTTTATCTAATTCCAAAATTTAAGTCTTTATTGGCTAACTTCCATCCTATTGTCCCTGTATTCATCATGATTTTACAAGGTTTCTTTAAAAAATGTCCAAAATAGGCCGGGCGCGGTGGCTCACTCCTGTAATCCCAGCACTTTGGGAGGCCAAGGTGGGCGGATCACGAGGTCAAGAGATCCAGACCATCCTGGCCAACATGGTGAAACCCCGTCTCTACTAAAAAATACAAAAATTAGCTGGATGTGGTGGCACGCACCTGTAGTCCCAGCTACTAAGGAGGCTGAGGCAGGAGAATTGCTTGAACCCAGGAGGCGGAGATTGCAGTGAGCCGAGATTGAGCCACTGCACTCCAGCCTGGCGCCTGGCGACAGAGCAAGACTCTGTCTCAAAAAAATAACCAAATAAATAAATTAAAAAAAAAATAAAAATGTCCAAAATAATCCAGAAACAAAACAAGAGGATGGGGAGAGGCTTCTACTCTCCAATCCCCAATGTCAATCTAAAGAGAAGGAGACTTCAAAGGAGCCTTCTAGGGAAATCCCTTGACAAAATTATGACAATTTTCAGAGAGTGTCTTTCTTAGAACTGTATCTGATATAAGTAATCATTTCCTAGACTTTACATGTGGATTTTACTATTGATAGATGTCAGAGCAGAAATCAAAGATGGCAGATAAATACCTCTCTGTTATCTATGAGGACACAGGTTTCGGATGTGGTACCCTTAAACCACTAAAGGTATTTTTATTTTGTTTATTTGTTTATATGTATTTATGCAGTAGAGACAGGGTCTCACTATGTTGACCAGGCTGGTCTAACTCCTGGCCTCAAGCTATCCTCCTGTCTCAGCTTCTCAAAGTGCTGAGATTACAGGTGTGAGCCACCGCACCTTGTCCTAGAAAATATTTTTAAGCACTATGTAAACAGTACTATTCAAGACGCTGAGAAAGGAAAGGACATTTTGTCCTCAAAAAACTATGTTTCACTGGAGAAATAGGAGAAATAAGAGTACAAGATAATGGATTGGCTTTTGTTAGAAGTGTCATTATAAAAGCAAAGCAAAAAACCAAAACTTTCTGTGCTTTTCCTCCTATACAGCGGAAATATTGTAAATATAATGCCATAATAGATGTAAAAACTCATTATATGCATAAACCCTCTAAAACTTTATTTCCCAGCTACCCTCCCCAATACTATGGTATAAAAAACAAGTTTGAGGTCTGGCGCAGTGGCTCACGCCTGTAATCCCACCACTTTGGGAGGCTGAGGTGGGTGTGAGGGACTGTGTTAAAGAAACTTCTCTTCCCAGGTCCACTAGGGGAGGGGTTTCAAATGCAGGAATTTCCCGGCTCCCGTCTCAAGCACCTGGGGCTCTTTGAGCACCTCCTCCACGCCTCCATCTGGAGACCAGAGAAGTTTCAAATGCAGGAATTTCCTGGCTCCTCGTCTCAGGGTCTCTGGCGGCTGGGGCTCTGTGAGGACCTCCTCCACTTGGGCCAGGTAAAATTCTTTGTCTGATCTTCCCAGGGAAAGCCAGTTGGGGCTCTTTTGTTCCAAATGCTCCCCGAAAGCTCTGGGAGGAGGGGGCTCTACAACTCAGGGTTGTAGAAAAAGTAGCCAATCCGGTATCAGAGTTAAAGAGCAATCAATCCAGAGGAAGTTTGAAAGAACTCCTCTCATTGGACGAGAACAGGAATGGGGCGGGAATAACTCAAGGGTTAAAACTTCAGTAGCTCCTACATGAAGGGATTTCCCTCTCTGGGTTCCCCTCCCACCACAGCGTGAAAGCTGTCTTCTCTCCCTCTGTCTAATAAGTTGCTCTTCCGCAAAACTCTTGGGTCCACGATTTTATTCGGATGGTAAACTCACTGCACCTCCGGACCCCGTCCCCATTCTTTGAGGTTAGAGAGGCCAAGAACCTACAAGCTGGGTACTCCCCTGTAACAGGTGGATCACCTGAGGTCAGGAGTTTGAGACCAGCCTGGACAACATGGTGAAACCCTGTGTCTACTAAAAATACAAAAATTAGCCGGGCATGGTGGCATGCACCTGCAATCCCAGCTACTCGAGAGGCTGAGGCAGGAGAATTGCTTGAACCCAGGAGGCAGAGGTTGCAGTGAACCGAGATCATGCCATTGGACTCCAGCCTGAGCGACAAGAGTAAAACTCTGTCCTCCGCACCACCCCACCACCACTCCCCGCAAAAAAAAAAAAAAAACAATTTTGGATGTCTTAGGATTTATATCTTACATACTTTCTCTATGCTTCAGTGACATTATGTCTTCTTCAGCAATTATAATTTGTTTGTTCAAATTGTCCTACCAAAGAAGATGAGCACAAGTCTTGTTGAAGAACACACAGAAGGTATTTTAAAAATATAGTACATAATTTATGATCTCAGGTTTTTTGGTTTTTGTGTTTTTTTTGAGATGGAATCTTGCTCTGTCACCCAGGCTGGAGTGCAGTGGCAAGATCTCAGCTCACTGCAACCTCCACCTCCCAGGTTCAAACAAAATTCTCCTGTTTCAGCCTCTCGAGTAGCTGAGACTACAGGTGGCCACCACCATGCCAGGCTAATTTTTGCATTTTTAGTAGAGATGGGGTTTCACCCTATTGGTCAGGCTGGTCTCAAACTCCTGACTTCAGGTGATCCATCTGCCTCAGCCTCCCAAAGTGCTGGGATTGCAGGGGTGAGGCACTGCACTGGCCAATTTATGATCTCTATCAGAGCAAAGATTTGTCTCTCCAAAACAAGAAATACTTTTTTTTTTTTTTTTTTTGAAACAGAGTCTTGTTCTGTCACCCAGGCTGGAGTGCAGAGACACCGTCACAGCTTACTTGACCTCCTGTGCTCACGTGATCCTCCTGCCTCAGCCTCCCAAGTAGCTGGGGCTACAGGCGTATGCCACTACACCCAGCTAAAAAATGCTCTCTTAATAAAAGCAAACCAAACAAAAATTTTAGCTCGAGGTCAAAACACGCTGTTGTTGTAGAAACCCTGAGTTTTGTTAGTTAACTTTATACTTCTGTGTTCCTCTGTTGTCTCACCAAGGCATCATCCCGCCCGCAAGTTCCGTTTTTGACCACTGATGGCGTCGTGCTGAAATATTCAGATTTTAGCTTGAGAATGTATATGCACAATACTGATTACTCTGCCCACAATGTTACTTTCTGGATATCCAGGTTACATACCCAAAACTTCAGCAATCTAGAAAAAACTTGCTTGGGTATTCATCTTACAATTATTACAGAAAAACTGTTGCAAGACTATACCATCGACTACTAAATAAGATAGATCTAATTAGAAAATAAAATCCAAGCTTTCAGCCAAACACACCTCTCAAGTTAAAACTCAGCCAAGTGTAAATGTAGTAAAACATGATTTGCATTTAGCTAAAAGTGGTGGCAAACAAAAAAAAAAAAGAAAGAAAAAGAAAAAGAAAATGCACTAGTCAGCTAATATAGACGACTTAAAAAAAAAAAAGATCTGCTAATAAATTATTCAATGCCATAAGCTCTCTACTGTATTTTTGTCAGACTTATGCCCTAGTGAAACCAATATCTAATTTTTATCTTTACACCTTATAAAGGAAAGCACAATACCTTTTTTTTTTTTTTAACCCAGGAACTCTTGATTGTAAAGCTCTATTATTTGGTAAAGGATAGTCTCTAGAAGGCAAAGAGTTAAAGACATCACTTTAAATGACAAAAGCTGAACACTTTACCCCACTTTCAGTCTCTCATCTATTCATCCTTTCATAGTGAACAATTTCAGCTTTCTAAGCTCTTCAACTACCTGCCCCTAATTTGTATTCCTAGGAAGAGGCCTGGCTGGTTATTTTGCATTTGTGTGCTAATATTGTTGAGCTTCCTTCTCTGGGGGAAGGGAGAGGAGGAAACTCCTTCAGGGCTGGGATGGAGGTGGGTATGAAGGTACAAGGTTCACTGGGGGAGTCCTGCTGACTTTTAACCTTGAATGCCTCATGCAGAGCATCCAACAAAGTGTTGCTGATTTTGAGAAATAGGAGACCCTGTGAAAACTCCGGTATATATACAAATTTGAACCAAACAGGTTAGTCAAAAGTAAAATTTGGATTTAGGAAAATTGTTTAGTTATTATAAGAATCACTAAAAAATAATAACATGCAAGACCTTCAAAGTATGAGTATGAATGTCTCTGGAGAGCTCTTGTAAGTCATAAAAGGATTGAATTAGTACTTTTGGGGACTGGGGGAAGGAAAGAAGAAAAACGTAAAACATTTAACCAAAATAAAAGAAGCGGTTTTTTTCCCATTCTCTTTCTCCTTCTTCTTATAATTTGGAGTCTTTCTTCCCACCCAGGCTGGAATGCAGTGTCGCCATCTCAGTTTACTGCAACCTCTGCCTCCTGGGTTCAAGTGATTATCATGCCTCAGTCTCCCAAGCAGCTGGGATTACAAGTATTCACCACCAGGCCTAGCAAATTATTGTATTTTTAATAGAGACAGAGTTTCACCATGTTGGCCAGGTTGGTCTCAAACTCCTGACCTCAGGTGATCCGTCCGCCTCTGCCTCCCAAAGTGCTGGGATTACAGGTGAGAGCCACCACACCCTGCCTTTTCCTTCATTATTAATAGAATATGGGAAACAAAGTGTTAACAGAAATTAATTAAAAGATAAGAAAAATATTTAATACTCTGATTTAGTTCTACCCAATGTTTTATTCTGTTTCGTAGGGCACAAACCAATCAGACTAAATGAATGCAATACTTCTGATATTCCATTTGTAAAGCAAAATAACAGTGTACGCACATATTTACAACTAAGTAAACAGCAGTGCAAAGAAGATAGCTCAATTACAAATCGTGTGTGTAGTCTAGTTTTTAATTAACTAAAAAGGTGCCAAAATACTTGTTGTGACCGCCCCCACCAAACCTGGACGTGTATTTATTATCCAGTGAGCTAAAGGAAAATCTCATTTTTCTCCCAGCTTTATCTCCAAGTTGAGCCTTCTAATGAAAGTATAGAATATCCCTGACTTTACCTGATTAGTAATTGTTAGAAGTTGTTGTGTCTCCTTTGAAAATGAGTAGGCCAGGCACGATGGCTCACACCTGTAATCCCAGCACTTTGGGAGGCTGAGGCACGTGGATCACTTGAGGTCAGGAGTTTAAGACCAATCTGGCCAACATAGTGAAACCCTGCCTCTACTAAAAAATACAAAAATTAGCCAGGCATGGTGGCGGGGTCCTGTAATCCCAGCTACTCAGAGGGCTGAGACACAAGAAGTGCTTGAACCGAGGAGGTAGAGGTTGCAGTAAGCTGAGATCACAGCACTGCACTCCAGCCTGGGCAACAGAGTGAGACTCCATCTCAAACAAACAAAAAAGAATATTAGTAAATGCTATCATTAAACATAAAAATAATTACGATGCAATCCTAATCACATTTTCTGAAGGAGAATAAAAACAAAACTTGGAGAAAAAGGTATTCATTCAGGATATAGAAAACTAATGAGCCGGGCTGGGTGCAGTGGCTCATGCCCGTAATCCCAACGCTTTGGGAGGCCGAGGTGGGTGGATCACGAGGTCAGGAGTTCAAGACCAGCCTGGCCAACATGGTGAAACCCCATTTCTACCAAAAATCCAAAAAAGAAAAGAAATTAGCCAGGCATGGTGGTGCACACCTGTAATCTCAGATACTTGGGAGGCTGAGGCAGGAGAATTGCTTGAACCTGGGAAGTGGAGGTTGTAGTGAGCTGAGATCAAGCCACTGCACTCCAGCCTGGGCAACAGAGCAAGACTCCGTCTCGGCAAGGAAAAGAAAAGAAAACTAGCAGAGTAGGTGTTTCTGACCTTTAACTTTAAAACTCTGGGTCGGGTGCTGTAGCTCACGCCTGTAATCCCGGCACTTTGGGAAGGTGAGGCAGGTGGATCACAATGTCAGGAGTTCAAGACCAGCCTGGCCAACATGGTGAAACCCTGTCTCTACTAAAAATACAAAAATTAGCCTGGCATGGTGGCATGCACCTGCAATCTCAGCTACTAGGGAGGCTGAGGCAGAGAATTGCTTGAACCTGGGAGGAGGAGGTTACAGTGAGCCGAGATCACACCACTGCACTCCAGCCTGGTTGATAGAGTGAGACTCCGTTTTAAAAAACAAATAAACAAAGGGTTAGAAAGCAGAGATTATTTTTCGAACTTTGTATCCATCTACTTGGTATAGCCCTGTCAAAGAAACATTGACTGTGACTTGGCATGTCCTTGAATTCTGTCTCAGTTCTTTTATTTCTAAGATTAGGCTAATTCTAAGAGACAGAATAACAAAGTTAAAAAAAAATTAAATAACTAAAAAAGTATCAAAAAGGGGATTATTATCTTGCTATTGACAGTACAAACAGTATATTATTTGATTTATTCCCAATTCTCTGCAGTTTCAGTAACTTGACATAGTATTGTTTGTCGTACCAAACTGCTTATTTTCACCCTGAGAACAAAGTTGATAGTCTCATCTTCCAATACAATGAACTGTACGTAACAAATACAGGAATTCCCAATAGATGGAAACAAGTAATTCTCAGGTCTGAAGTCTCCTGTGTACCTGATAAACATCATTTTCAAAAACAGCCAAAAAGTTGATCAGGCACGTTGGCTCACACCTGTAATCCCAGGGCTTTAGGAGGCCAAGGTTGGAGGATTGTTTAAGGCCAGGAGTTCAAGACCAGCCTGAGCAACATAAAGAGACATCATCTCTACCAAAAAAATATTTAAAAATTAGCCTGCTACTCAGGATGTTGAGGTGAGCAGATCCTTTGAACCCAGGAGTTTAAGGCTACAGTGAGCTGTGATCACACCAGCTTGGGCAACAGAGTGAGGCCCTGTTTAATAAAAAAGTCTATCTTAGACACGGTTGTACATAATTTCAAGGGCCTTGTTAAAGCAAAAGTTTTTCAATTATACTTATCAAAGCTCAGATGTTGATAAGGCAGACTTTATTCAGACTCAATTAGTCCTGCACGTACAAACCACAAGAGTGGGAGACAGAAATTGGGTTCAACTCTGAATATAGCATGTGCAAGTGGGAATTGATAGCCAAGGACTAGACTGGGGGTCAATGGGTCGAAAATTACTAAGAGTTACTATTAAGGGTAAGGGGGATTCTGGCTAAATCAACCTAACAGAATTTTTGCTGAAGATAGGCCAAGGTAATCAGCCGTCACGAGGGAATGGGGATGGTGGAAGATGAGGAACATGATCAGATACCAAGGGTGATCAGAAATGAATGAATGGGGTGCTGAACATAATTCTATCACATAGAATTAGTTTATAGTGTTGCAAGTACTTGCTTACATATGTGGTACATATGTGGTATAAAAAATAGGCCAGGTATGGTGGCTCACACCTGTTATCCAGCACTTTGGGAAGCCAAGGCAAAAGGATTCCTTGAGGCCAAGGGGTTGGAGACCAGCCTGAGCAACATAGGGAGACTCCATCTCTGTCAAAACTTAAAAATTAGTTGGGCATGGTGGCATGTGCTGGTGGTCCCAGCTAATAGGGCTGAGGTGGGTCACTTAAGCCTAGGAGGTTGAGGCTGTAGTGAGCCATGATCCCAGACTTTGTCAGAATAAAAGGAAAGGAAGGAAGGAAGGAATGAAGAAGGGAGGGAGGGAGGGAAGGAAGGAAGGAAGGAAAGAGAGAAAGGAAGGAAGGAAAGAAAGGAAGGAAGAAAAAAAAGAAAAAATAGTTGTTCTTTGTTGTGGTTTCAGGCACAGACATAGACATTAAAAGAAAATAAAAACTCAGAGTCTCCTCAGTAAGAGGAGTGTCATTTGTTATTTATAAGAAGGCCTGATAACCTAGTTTCTTTCTTTCTTTTTTTTTTTTTTTTTTTATTTCTTTGAGATGGAGTCTCACTCTGTTGCCCAGGCTGGAGTGCAGTGGTGCAATCTTGGCTCACAGCAACCTCCGCCTCCTGAATTCAAGTGATTCTCCTGCCTCAGCCTCCAGAGTAGCTGGGATTACAGGTATGCGCCACGATACTTGGCTAATTTTGTATTTTTAGTAGAGATAGGGTTTTTCCATGTTGGTCAGGCTGGTCTTGAACTCCTGACCTCAGGTGATCCGCCTTGGCCTCCCAAAGTACTGGGATTATAAGCGTGAGCCACTGTGCCCCTCCTGGTGAGATTTTTGATTACTGATTCAAAAATCTCTTTACTTTTTTTATTTTTCTCTGAGACAGAGAGGTTGAGGCTGCAGTGGGCTGCAGTAGTGCTGCTGCACTCCGGTCTGAGTGACAGAGCCAGAATCTTTCACTAAAAAATAAATAAAAAAAAATAAAATGTATTCTGACAATTTCTTCCTTTTAATTGGAGAGTTTAATTTATTTATGTTTAAAGTAGTTGCTGATAAGGAAGGGCTCACTTCTAACATTTAGTTATTGGTTTTCTATATGTCTATCTGTTTTTTGTTCAATTCCTGCATTAATGACTTTTTTTTGCACTTATTTGATATTTTGTAATATACTATTTTGATTTTCTTTTTTCATTTCCTGTTTATTTTTATTATTTTCTTAGTGATTACCTCGGGCTTTGCAACTACCTAGCTTAAACTTATAACAACCTAGCTCGAATAACACCAACTTAGTTTTAATGTTATGCAGCATTCTGATCATATATGTCTCTACCTTTTCCCCTCTTGATATTGTAACAGTATATTAAAATTGTTAATCCATCTTAATATATTGTGTGGTGTAGTTTATAATTATTATTTAATGCATTTGCCTTTTCAGTCATAAAGAAAAATATAAATTTAATGACCAAATATAGAGGAATACAGACTTAAATATACCTATGTAGTTACCTTTACCAATATGCTGTATTTTGCCCTGTGGCTTTGAGTTACTAGTGTCCCTTTATTTCATCCTGAGGGACTCCCTTTAGCACTCATTGGTGGACAGGCCCACTAATAACAAACACTTTCTTAACATTTATTTATCTGGAAATGTCTTAATTTGTCCATTCTTGAAGGATAGTTCTGCCAGATATAGAATTCCTGGTTGACAGTTTTGTTTTCTTCTAATATTCTAAGTATGTTTTCCCGAGCCTTCTGGCCTCCATGATTTCTAATGGGAAATCAGTGTTATTTTTATTGAGGACCTCTTGTGTATACTGAGTTCCTTTTCTCTTGCAGCTTTTAGGATTCTTCTTTTTTTCTTTTAACAATCTGACTGTAATTGATGTCTTGATGTGGCTTTCTTTACATTTACCCTGTCCTGAGTTTGTTGAGTTTCTAGGATGTAGATATTTATGTCTTTCATCAAATTTAGGAAGTACTGGCCATTATTTCCTCAAATTTTTTTTCTACTTCTTTCTTTCTTCTTCTTCTAGAACTTCTATAATGTGTACATTTTTGTCTTATTGTGTCTTAGAGGTTCCTCAGATTCTGTTCGTTTTTAAATTTTTTATCTGCTCCTCAATCTGGAAATTTTGAATTTTCTCATCTTCAAATTTGCTGCTTCTTTCTACCATTTGTTCAAATCTGTTATTAAACCATATAGTGAATTTCTAATTTTAGTGATTGTATTTTTCAGCTTCAGAATTTCTGTTTAATTTGTTTTGTAATTTATTTTTTATTTATTTTTATTTCTTTATTTTTCTGATGAAGTCATCCGACTAGAGTGCAGTGGCATGATCTCGGCTCACTGCAACCTCTGCCTCCCAGGTTCAAGCAATTCTTCTGTTTCAGCCTCCCGAGTAGCTGGAACTACAGGCTCATGCCACCACACCCAGCTAATTTTTGTATTTTCATTAGACATGGGGTTTCATCTTATTGACCAGGGTGATATCGAACTCCTGACCTCAGGTGATCCACCCTCCTCGGCCTCCCAAAGTGCTGGGATTACAGGCGTGAGCCACTGCACCCGGCCTGAAGGACAGTTCTTATTTAGAGCAAGTTGCTTTAGAAATATAGGCTGCCATCCGATGCCTGAGACAGGGCTGAGGAATACGAAATGGCAGCTGGTTTACACAGGCCACTCCCTTACCAAAGTTTGGCAGCCTTTTCCTCTATCAACCACTCTGAAGAGAGGGGTTGTAGTGGAGATGGGACATTGGCTGCATATAGCCAGATTGATCAAAAAGAATGGATAATCTGAGATAGGCTCTTACTTTCTGAAAAGGAAGTTACAAATAAGGAAAGGGGAAAAATGACAGTTAACTCTGTGGTATTGGATTAGAATTGGAGCTGTTGGTGTGAATTGATATATTTCAATGTAGAGAGATCAAAGTAGAAATAAAAATAGGGATTCTGTGTGTGTATATACATATATTTCCTCATTTTGTTAAAGGATATAGGAACAACGCCTCAATAGCAATGAGCACACCTAACACTTGAATCTGGGCTTCTGAATATTCTTCTTCACTCAAAGGAACCAGAGAACCTAGAATAAATGGCTGATTCTAGAGCCATTGCTCCAGAAAGCAACTGTACCAGATGGTGAAAAAGTAATCTAGAAAATGATGTTACCATGTCCAATGGACACAGAAGCCAGCATAAATGGGTTTTCACTGGCTAAAATAAACATAGAAATAAATAATGATAGTAGTGAATTTTAAGTCTTAAAGTAGAAATCTATGAGATAATACTGATATAAATAATAAATAAATAAACTGAAAGTTGAGTGAAGAAAGGATATTTCATATCTTCAAATAACCTCTCCTAAAATTTGTTTTAATTAGAAAGGAACAAAAATAACTTCATAGTAGAGAAATCTGTTAGATGCCACCTTAGTCAAGAGATTAAAGTGAACATAAATGTGTGCCTCTGGATATGATGCAATGAGAACATAGCATCATCTTTCTGATATACCTATTAAAGATTGATAACTTGCCAGATGCGGTAGCTCACGCCTGTAATCCCAGCACTTTGGGAGGCCGAGGTGGGCAGATCACCTGAGGTCAGAAGTTCAAGACCAGCCTGACCAACATGGAGAAACCCTGTATTATCCAGGTGTGGTGGCAAATGCCTGTAATCCCAGCTACTTGGGAGGCTGAGGCAGGACAATCGCTTGAACCTGGAAGGCAGAGGTTGCAGTGAGCCGAGATTGTGCCATTGCACTCCAGCCTGGGCACAAGAGCAAAACTCCATCTCAAAAAAAAATAAACAAATAAATAAAAATTGATAACTTGAATCCAATCAAAACTCAAACAGAAAACCCTGAAACTGAGGAATATTCTGCAAAATAACTGGCCCATAGTTTTCGAAAGTGCCAAAATCTTGAAAATTAAGCAAACACAGAGAAACTATTCCAGAATGAAGGAGAATAAAGAGAGCTGACATTTAAAAGTAGTATGTGATTCTGAACCTGATCCATTTCTCATAAAAAAGACATTATTGGGTCCATGAGAAAAATTTAAATGAAGTCTGAGGATTAGATAGTGATAATGTGTCAGGTTAACTTCCTGACTTTGATGGTTCTGTTCTGCTTATGCAAGAGAATGTCCTTGTTTGAACAAAATATGGTAATCCCCCGTTATCTGCTGTTTTGCTTTCTGTGTTTTAGTTACCCGTGATCAATCATGGTTCAGAAATAATAAATGGAAAATTCCAAAAATAAAAAATTCATAAGTTTTACATTATGCACTGTTAGTAGCATGATGAAATCCCTCACTATCTTGCCTCGTCCTGCTCAGGATGCGAATTGTCCCTTGTCCAGCATATCCATGCTGTCTATCCACCCCACCCATAAGCCACTCAGTAGCTGTCTCAGTTATTAGGTAGACTGTCATGGTATCACAGTGCTTGTGTTCAAGTAATTCTTATTTGACATCATCATGGTCCCTAAATGGAAGAATGATGCTGGTAATTTAGATATGCCAAAGGGAAGCTGTAAAGTACTTCCTTTAAGTGAGAAGGTGAAAGTTCTTGACTTAATAAGAAACGAAAATAAAAAATAGTATGCTGCAGTTGCTAAGCTCTATGGTAAGAATGAACCTTTTGTCTATAAAATTGTGAAGAAGAAATAAGAAATTTGTGCTGCTTTTGCTGTCACACCTCAAACTGCAAAACTTACAGCTGCAGGGCATGATAAGTGCTTAGTTAAGATAGAAAAGTTATTAAATTTGTGGGTGGAAGACATGAACCGAAATGTGTTTCTCTTGACAGCAATGTGTTGCACCAGAAAGCATTGAGCCTATACAAAGACTTCAGCCAAGGAGCCCTGGAAATGAGTGACACTAAGGTAAGTAAGAGATGGTTACATAGATTCAGGAATAGTTTTAGACTGAAAAATATAAACATTACTAGAGAAGGCAGTGTCTTCTGGCGATGAAGAAGCTGCTGCCGCATTTGTTATAAATACTCTATTTTAATATTATTGTTAATCTCTTACAGTGCTTAATTTATAAATTAAACTTTATCATAGCTATACATATATAGAATTAAACATAGTATATATAGGGTTTAGTACTATCTATGGTTTCAGGCATCCAATAGGGGTTTTGGAATGTATCTTCTGTGGCTAAGAGGGTACTGCTGTATACATATATGTATTTGGTGGTAATGAAGCATCTGATCAGATTCTTTTTTTTGTTTTGTTTTTTGAGACAGAGTCACACTCTGTCATCCAGGCTGGAGTGCAGTGGCATGATCTCAGCTCATTGCAGCCTCTCCCTCCTGGGTTCAAGTGATTCTCCTATCTTGGCTTCCTGAGTAGCTGGGATTACAGACACATGCCACCACACCAGGCTGATTTTTGTATTTTTAGTAAAGATGGAGTTTCACTGTGTTGGTCAGACTGGTCTTGAACTCCTGACCTTGTGATCTGCCTACCTTGGCCTCCCAAAGTACTGACATTACAGGCATGAGCCACCGCTCCAGGCCTCAGATCAGATTCTTAAGCAAATGATTCAGGTTTGGGGGGTTTGAAGTGGTAGGATCTAGGATGTTGCAGTAAGCCAAGATCACACCACTATACTCCAACCCGGCTGACAAAGCAAGGCTCTATCTCTAAGTAAATTTTAAAAATTAAATTTAAATTTAAAAATCATATTTTATATCGTTAAAAATAAAAAGAACTGGAACTCTGTTTTCAAGTCTCTTTAGCTCAAATCCCAGTTTAGCTGTGTGAGCTTCGGTAACTCTTGTAACCTCTCTGAGCTGCCTGTGTTTTCTCCGTGAAAGGGCTATAATAATAGCAACTTCTAAAAGGGGTTGTTTTAAAGTTTAAATTTGAAATGGTCTTCATACAGTTTCTGGTTGTTAAAAAATTTTGTTATTAATTAGAAGTTATTTTTCTTACTCATTTTTATGGAATAAAATAAAGGGCTTCATTTCACGTGTGAATGACTACAGATTAGACTCCATGTAGAGATAGATTTTTCATATTGAAAGACAAAGCATTATAAGTTCTTTAATCACCTAATAAAGACTCTTATCTGTCATCTTCAATTTTTGAATCCAAGATATGTGCAGTTTCAAATCAATCAGACAAACAATCTAATTACTTTAATCACATTATGGTTTTAATGTATTCTAATGCCTCTAATAATGATGTTGGATGTCACCATGTTTCACTTGTGGAAATGTCTAAGTATAAATACACATATGCTCTTTTTTTTTTTTTTGAGATGGAGTTTTGAGTAGCTGGGACTACAGGCGCATGCCACCATGCACAGCTAATTTTTGTATTTTTAGTAGAGACGGGGTTTCACCATGTTGGCTAGGATGGTCTTGATTTTTTGACCTCATGATCCACCCACCTCAACATCCCAAAATGCTGGGATTACAGGCGTGAGCCACCATGTCTGGCCCTCTTTTTTTTTTGAGACAAAGTTCCACTCTGTCATCCAGGTAGGAGTGCAGGGGCATGATCTTGGTTCACTGCAACCTCCACCACCCCAGGTTCAAGCAATTTTCCTGCCTCAGCCTCCCAAGTAGCTGGGATTATAGGCACCCGCCACCATACCTGACTAATTTTTGTATTTTTAGTAGAGACGGGGTTTTGCCAGGTTGGCCAGGCTGGTCTCAAACTCCTGACCTCAGATGATCCACCCACCTCAGCCTCCCAAAGTGTCAGGATTACAGGCGTGAGCCACTGTGCCCAGCCCACGTATACTTTTACTGCTAGAAATATTCAGACCTTATGGATGTTACAGTGGCGGAAACCGTGTCATCAAATTAACAATAAAAGATGATGAATAAATTTTCATATTCATAAGAAACCCACAAACAGATACCTCTGCAAGAACCAGTGCTGGGTGGGAAACATAAACTATAATTGACAAATTTCTAGATACTCAATGTGGACAATTCTGAGAGTTAAAAATTCTAGGGGGACATACACGGTGGAAGTTTGAGTTTTATTTCCTAGACCCCAACCAGGTTCTAATAGTGAGTATCAGGGAAAAATTCCCTCTGGCTTCCTGCAGTGGGAGAGGAAAGGTAACCATTTTGAAAAAATACCAGAGCATGCTGTTCTTAGCAAGACTTGCCCTTGAAACTATTTTACCAGAGCCTAACCTATTGGGATTTTACTACAGCCTAATTAATTTTGGGGAAAAATACCGACTTCCAGCCCCATCTAGCTATCCTGTCCCACTAAAGGCATGGGAAAAAGGCCAAGAGCCGCTTGCAAAGTTCACAGCCCAGGGCTACAAGTTCACTGAAAATCTGACACGTAATCCATAAAACTATGTGCCTTAGTCTTAAGTCTTCTCTGGTTTCTGTTCTTCACTGCCAAATTGGCCAAATTATTATGCATACTGGACATAGATCTAAAAGTCAGTGAGAGGAGAGAAGGATGATTTATTAGAGGAGCATTTAAGATGATTCTGGAATTACAGTCATCACAGTGGTCCATACCAATTTTGACTGTGCTGCCACAAGGAAATAGCCAGCTTTCAGGAAAGTTTTGAAACATTGCAGGGAACTGTGGATTAGAAAGTAGAAAATGATAATAGCTAAACTGGACAATTACAAATGTACAGTGGCCTTGAATATAAGCAGGAACCTAGATGCTTGTGTGCTTTCATTAACACTCCCCCAGGAGCACCTGAATCTGGACACCCCCTCCCCCATGGTTCTATAGCTCAGGGGCTTGGCTTAGGTGGGGTTGGAAATGCCCTAGAATGGCTCTTTGTTGATTTTCCTGGTGCTAGAGCCTAGTGTTGCTGTGAAGCAAAGTGCTATTGAATTTGCTCACTCAGGCAGAACACTCAACAGGAAGGAAGGAAGCGGCCATTCTTTCTGGTCCTATTGTCTGACCACTCGGCTTAAGCAATCAAACAGCTCTGTGGCCAGAGCTGGGTGCTTAGAAGCCTGTCTGTTTTTATTTTTTCCCCCTGGTGGGCATTGGAAAGGGGGGCAGGGATGGATGGAAACTGGTTCTTTATGGTTTCACTTATTTTTGATACAGTCTGGTGACATGTATTTATGGCTCATTCTTGTGGAATCCATTTTCTAACAGCAAATTAGAAGAGTCAGTCTGGGTGAGACTGCATGCATTTTGGAAGTGGAATAAGGGTAGCTATGTGGTAGGCTTTCTCTGCGGATATATTGTGAAACTAGGAAGAAATAAAGATTTTATGTCACTATTAAAATTTGAGATCAGTTCTTTTTGAATGATAGTATTTGATGCCCCTCTAACCTTCTGTCTTTGGACAAGGACAAATCTTTCATTCGCTTTTCATTCCAGTTTTTTTTTTTTCTTTTTAAACTAAATAATAAGGATAGTGATACTACCTTGTTTATTTCACAAGGTTAAGGTAATAATCAAATCTGTGAAGTACTTAGAAAAATATCACATTATCATAACATGGACTCTGGTGAGGGAAAAAAAAATGCCACCAATTAAAATGACTAACCAAGGTACAAAAGAAAATGTAATAAACAGCTAAGAGTTACTGTACAAAAATAATCGGTTTTGTCATCGATGTATCTGTTTCTAAATTGTTGACAGACAGTTTCCAAGTCTGAAAAGTTTCTCCAGAAAACTATAGCCTTGGGTCATTGCCACAAAGAAGCAGTTAGTAGAAATTTATAGTTGGCAGCAAATGCTAGCAGAGTGTGAGGTTTTTTTTTTTCTAAGCATAACTCTCAAGTTCTAAGTACAGTTTTAAAACACATTTATTAAAAGACTAAAATCTCATATGATTATTCTTCTGATACATATGAATTTTAGGGGAAATACAAATTTGAAAATCAAAAATTTGAAGAATAATTATAGTTAAATTTATGGGGAAAATGATGCCTTCATTATAATTAGATTTTGATAAGAGTTCTAAGGAACTGTAATGATTACAGTTATATCTTAAAAATTGAGAAGGCATGGGGAGTTTAAATTACCCTGGGTTATTTGGGAACCTTTTGATAATCTCTGAAGAAGCTATGCTACAATCTTTACTAAACAATTTAACATTAAGATATGGGAAATGGCAGAAGCTTTTAAAGGAGTGAGGCAGTTGTCAAGGTTGGATGATATCCTCAAAGGAACACAGTTAAGGAAATTTTTACAATTGGTTTGAATGGACATTTCCTTTTGAGAGACCTCAGTGCAGGGGAGGCCTTTGTCTAGCTTGTGAATCTAGATATCTGGAGTTTAGAGTAGGGGTCAGATTGGCATATTATTACCTGCTGATCTTGAAGTCTTCTTTCTTTGATTTGCCACTTTTAGAAGTTGGATAATGATGCCAGGTACTTGTTGGCTGTGCCACCATTCCTCTCATTAGTAAGTTAGTATTGGACGTGATCAGTGTAATTTTTCCCAAGCAGAAGTCAAAGGTAGTTCTTCTTTAGGAAAAAGATTGAGGATTTGAATGGAGAATATGTTTTGTCCTACTCCTTAGAGATATCGGGATATAAAGCCAGGGTTATTAGAAAAATAGTGGGAGCTCTAACAAGTTGAGAGCAAGAGACAATAATTCCTCAAGGGCAAGCTAATCGTAGTCATTCCCCTGTGCTATGACATATAGGGAGACTTGGAGAGCATCTAACTGTTGAAAAACTATTTACCCAGGTAACCCAGCATCAAAACTTCATTGTTATGAAGTTATTCCTATAGGTTAAATCGTTCTTTTGGGTTAAGGTCACTTATTTCTTAGAAGGAATTTATTTTTAGGCTCTCTTCCTGGGAATAAGTCAATGTGAAAACACAGGAGCCTTCAGAGTAAAAAAGTGGTGCTGAAAATGGAGAAAAAGTAACTAGAGCAGGAAGGAAAGCACTGAAAAAAAAAAGCAATTTTTCTTCCTTTACATTTTTGTCTATAGCCCCTCATCTAAAGCTTTATTCCCTGAAGTTTTAGGTGACAAAAATAGAGAGCAAAGATTAGTCTGTGAATCTAGAAAGCCTAGTTCCTGCATTCCTGCATTTCCACCCAATGGTGATTTGAGACAAGCAGTTCAAATTCTCAATGCAATTTCCTTCTCTTTTAAATAACAGCCTTGGACAAAATCCTTTTACCAGGTTGCTCATAGTTCTAAAGTTCCCTAGCCCTTTAGTTGAATGCTTAGGGTTCTACTTCAATATATTTATTCAAAGCCAAGGCCAGCTCATCCAGTTCCATCTGTGACACAGAAGAAACATGAAGGACCAGTTTTATTGATGTGTATGATCCTGATTGGAAGAGTTGCAGGATGTCAACTCTGAAAATCTGCTCCTAGGAAGAGATAGAACCTCTTCTCTTTGCAGTATCATGTTTTGTCATTGTGAAGGGACTGGCTAGACCCTAACCTAATTCACTAGTTTTCTCCAGATAAATTCACACTGCACCTGTTATTCTCAGATCTAAAGCAGGACAAAGTACGATCTAAAGCAGGACAAAGTACAATCCAAAGTGGATATTCAACTAACCAAATTTCTCCTCCAAAGATTCAGACCAAGGTTGTAGAGGGGCTTTTCCTAAAATCTCTGTCAGCAAAATTGATTGTCCATGCCATATAAATGAACTTTCCCTGAAATTTATCAGGCCAGGGAGAACAGAAACAAATATGAAGGCTATTAATCCAACTATGTCAATACTTTAAATACAAATTTTTCTAAGTATACCAGTTAAAAGACAGACGTTGTGAGAGTAGATAAAAAAACAAGACTCAGCTGTATGTTGTCTACAATGAACTCACTTTGAATATAAGGACATTTGATTAAAAGTAAGGAGATGGGAGCAACTAGGAGTGGCACAAACCTGTAATCTCAGCTACTTGGAAGCCTGAATTGAAGTGGGAGGATCACTTGGCTCAAGAGTTTGAGACCAGCTTGGGTAACAGAGTAAGATCCTGTGAAGAAAAAAAAAAAAAAAAAAAAGGGGAGAAAGATAAAGTATAAATCAAAAGAAAGTTATATTAATTTGTTTGGAGTCTCACTCTGTTGTCCAGGATGGAGTGCAATGGCAGAATCTCGGTTCACTGCAATTTCTGCCCATGGGTTCAAGCTATTCTCCTGCCTCAGCCTCCCCAGTAACTGAGACTACAGATGTGTGGCACCGTGCCTGGCTAATTTTTGTGTTTTTTAGTGGAGATGGGGTTTTGCCATGTTGGCCAGGCTGGTCTCGAAAACCTGACCTTAGGTCATCCGCCTATCTCAGTCTCCCAAAATGCTGGGCTTACAGGTGTGAGCCACCATGTCCAGCCTATATTAATTTCATACAGAGAAGACTTCAGAGCAAAGAAAGTTGTCAGGGATCAAGAGTCCATTACATAATGATAAAGAGGTCAATTCTCCAGAAGATATAATAATTCTTAATGTATCTGTGCCTGAAAAGAGAGCATTAAAATACATGAGGTAAAAACTAATAGAACTGTGAGGAGAAATAGATGACTCCACTGTTATAGTTGGACACTTTTTAACAATTCTCTATCCAAATTGGACAGACCCATTAGGCAGAAAATCAGTAAGGACATAGTTGAACTCAACAGCACCATTAACCACGTGTAACTGACATCTTTAGACTACTTCATCCAACAGCATTTTATATAAATTCTTCTCAAATTTATATAAAATATTCACCAGTATTGACTACATTCTGTGTCTCAGACCACAGTGGAATTAAACTAGAAATTGATAACAGGAAATCACCCTGAAATACTTGGAGATTAAACAACATACTCTAAATAATATGGGTCAAAAAATATGTCTCAAGAGAACTTAAAATATATTTTAAACTAAATGAAAATAAAAATACACCTTATCAAAATTTGTGGAATCAAGCAAAAACAGTGCTTGGGGATAATTTATAGCATTAAGTGAATATGTTTAAAAATACATCTAAAATCAGTCATCTAAGCTATAACCTTAGGAAACTAGACAGAGAAGAAAATATTAAATCCAAAGTAAAAAAAGAAATAATAAAAATTAGAATAGAAATCAATGAAAATAAAACCAGAAAATTAATGGAGAAAATCAATGAAACCAAAAGCTCATTCTTCGAAAAAAATCAATAAAATAGTTAAGTCTCTTATCAGGCTAAGAAAAAATGAAGGTAACAACACTTACTGATACTAGAAATAAGAGGGGACATCACCACAGATCCCTTGAACATTAATAGGATAATAAAGATGAAGAAATACTGTGAACAGCTCTATGCCCACAAATCTTTAAGTGAAATGGATTAATTCTTTGAAAGATACAATTCACTAAAACTCACACAAAAATAAATAGGCAATCTAAATGAGACTACATTTATTAAATAAGTTGAATCAGCAGTTAATAGCATTCCAAAACAGAAAACACCAGGCCCACATGGATTCACTGGTAAATTCTATCAAATATTTAAGGCAGAATCAATACCAATTCGATGCCATTTCTTTCAAAAGATAGATACAGAGGGAATACTTTCTAATTTATTCTATGAGATCAGCATTACCTTTATATCAAAACCAGCCAAAAACTTTACAGGAAAACTATAGACCAATGCCTTACATAAATGTAAAAGCAAGAATCCTCAGCAAAATATTTGCAAATCAAATCCAACTATGTATAAAAAGTGTCATACCCCACAATCAAGTGGGATTCATCCCTGATATGCAAATTTAGTTCAACATTAAATAATAAAGCACACATAGAAGAAAGAAAAACAAATATCATTTACCCATGAGTAATATAAAGTATCTCACAAAGGTATAATTGGAGCCTCAGATGTAGAAAATAGAGACAAGAAACAAAAAAAAACCCTTTCAAGAAATATCAATTAATTTTTTCCCCAAATTATTTGATGAGAACCATAGACCCATAGACCCAAGAAACTCAAGAGACACTGCAAAGGATAAATACAAACAACACCGCACTGAAGCTAATCATAATTAAGCTGCTAAAAACCAGTGACAATGGAAAAAAAAATCTCAAATCAGCAAGAGGCAAAAGAAATATCATGTACAGCAGAACAAAGATGAGAATGGCAGTAGCAGATTAGGCAAGCCAGAAGAAAATGGAATAACATCTTTAAAGTGATAAAAGGAAACCAAACCTGTCAATGTTGAATTTTATACCTAGTAAAATATTTTTCCAAGATGAAGGCAACATCAAAACTTTCAGAGAAAGAAAAACTGAGAGAATTTGTTTTCAACAGATCTACACTCCAAAAATTGTTGAAGGAAGTTCTAGTTATAGTTGCATATCATATACGCATACCTTATGGTAGGTATGCAACCAAAACCAGAATTTACTGGTCCAGTCTCATTCTAGGCACTGGGCCTATGGTAATGCACAAGAGAGTCTCTATTCTCAAGGAAATGCTATTCTGCACTGTTGAATATTCTTTACAAATAATTTCTGGACTAGGTAACTCTCAGGAAGAAAGAAGCAAATAGCTACAGAAAATTGGTGATGGGTTTCCCACCAAGCTCAAACAAATAGCTCACTTTTAAGAAATCTCTTTTATGAAAAGTGATCAAAGTACCAGACTTTAGGGCTTAGAAAAGGTGAAGGGAAAGGAGATACAAAAATACATCATTTCTATTTTATTACTTTAGGGGAGTTTATAAGCAGCATATTCTTTGGAACTGAATGCATGAATTGATAATATTAAAACTTAAAAATTCGCCAGATTTTCTATTTCCCTTTTCCAATTATTTTACAACAAGTTTAAAATTTCATTTTAAAAAGTGGAATAATATAGTTTCAATCATTTTAACAGATGACTAAATGGTTTTATTTTCAAGTTAAAATTATTATCCGTTCCGGAAATTCTAAGTTATTTGAATTTATAATGTCTTTTCATATTGAAACTTTATTAGAACTTAACATGATTGTGATGCAAAGTTCTAGAAGACATCTTCAAGAGAAAGATTGGCTTCTATAACAGACTCTTCATCAATTTGGAGATTTGCTTAAGACTGTTTTGGTATCAGGCTGCTATGGAACCATGAGCTCTCAGGACAATCAAGATTTATCTATGTTTCCTCCCAGGACTCTAACTAAAAGAATTTGGTTCTAAGCAAGTACTTTGTAATGGACAAGCATAAAGAAATTTCTGGAAGTATAAGTATTCAAATCTTTTTTTTTTTTTTTTTTTTTTGAGATAGCGTTTTGCTCTTGTTGCCCAGGTTGGAGTGCAGTGGCATGATCTCGGCTTACTGCAATCTCTGCCTCCCAGGTTCAAGCCATTCTCCTGCTTCAGCCTCCCAAGTAGCTCAGATTACAGGCATGCGCCACCATGCCCAGCTAATTTTTTGTATTTTTAGTAGAGACGAGGTTTCTCCATGTTGGTCAGGCTGGTCTCAAACTTCTGACCTCAGGTGATTGGCCCACCTCAGCCTCCCAAAGTGCTAGGATTATAGCGTGAGCCACCGTGCCTGGCCTAAGTATTCAAATCTTAAGGCAGAATTGAACATTTCTGTGTACAATTAGTACACTACCATTAAGATTCCACAATATTCCTGATATTTTAAATTAATGATATTACTTTAAAATAGAAATCTAAGGCTAAGATATTTCTACAAAACATTTAGTAAGATTGAAGAGTCTTGAAAAATGTGCCTCAGTTTAAACAACCTTTGCAGAAAACCCAAAGTGTAGCAATGGCTTTCTAGGGGAAGAAAGACGACAAGAATTTCCGAATTACAAATTAGGCTGTTACCTGGAAGAGGTCTCATTTGAGATTCTCAGTTAAATTCTCTTTTGTCTACTGGCGTAATCTAATTTAGAACACAATGGTCTCTTAAATGATTAGTAATAAATTAACTTTTTTTTCTTCTTAGATACGGGGATCTCACTATATTGATCAGGCTGTTCTTGAATGCCTGGTCTTAAGTGATCCTCCCATCTCAGCCTCTCCAGTAACTAAGATTGCAGGCTTGAGACACCATGCCCAACTTAATGAATTAACATTTTTAAAAGATAAAGGAAAAGGACACAAGGAGCTGGTATTTGATGCCTTCTGTCTTTAGAAAACATAAATATGTCAATTAGCCCCACTTTAGTTAACTGTCAAATATGCATGTATTATTATTTGTCTCAGGAAAAAAACCTCAGTGTCTGTGGTCTAAAGAACTATTTTAAAAGTATCCTTAGAACTTTCCAGTAAAATTGACAGATTCTTGAAAGAATAAATGGATATTTTTAATCACATAATTAGGGATTTAAGGTTATAGGCTTGGAATAAACACTGTAGGTCCTGTTTATATTGTTAACGCATTATACATGAGAGTAGCCTTTATTTATTTATTTATTTATTTTGAGACTGGGTTTTGCTCTTTGTTGCCCACGTTGGAGTGCAATGGCGTGATCTCGACTTACTGCAACCTCTGCCTCCCGGATTCAAGCAATTCTCCTGCCTCAGCCTCCCAAGTAGCTGGGATTATAGGTGCCCACCACCAGGCCCAGCTAATTTTGGTATTTTTAGTAGAGATGAGGTTTGTTTGTTTGTTTATTTATTTATTTATTGTATTTTTAGTAGAGATGGGGTTTCACTATGTTGGCCAGGCTGGTCTCAAACTCCTGACCTCGTGATCCACCCACCTCAGCCTGCCAAAGTGCTGGGATTACAGGCATGAGCCACCACACCAGCCTGTTTTTTTAAAAAATTATATTTTAAGTTCTGGGGTACATGTGCAAATTGTGCAGGATTATTACATAGATATACACGTGCCATGGTGGTTTGCTGCATTCATCCCCTGTCATCTACATTAGGTATTTCTCTTAATGTTATCCCTCCCCAATCCCCCCACCCCATGCTATCCCTCCCCTAGCCTCTCTACCCCACAACAGGCCGCCATGTTGTTCAGGCTGGTCATGAACTCCTGACCTCAGGTGATCCACCCACCTCGGCCACCTAAAGTGCTAGGATTATAGGCATGAGCCACTGCTCCCGGCGACAGTAGTCTTTATTTTTAAGACTGATTTTGGCTGGATTAGGTAGCTCATGTCTGTAATCCTAGCACTTTGGGATAGGAGGAGGATCACTTGAGGCCAGGAATTTTGAGGCTGTTGTGAGCTAGGATCACACCAGTGCACTCCAGTCAGGACAGTAGAAAGCGACCTTGTCTGAAACAAACAAATATAAACAAACACAACAAAAAAAGAAGACATTGTATAATGTGTTAGTTATTTTGGCATATTTAAAAGTAGATAAACCCTATTTTTAAAAATGCAGTGAGTTTTTGGCAGAAAGTACCATACAAATTCATAGAAAGTTTCTACTATTTTCATTTATTCCTGTGAATCTTTTTCTTTTTAACAGTAATCTAATCTTTTTTCATCCAAAATACAACATAGACATTATGTGTAGCAGGGGAGATTGACACATGCATAAACACAGTAATCCCAATGTAATGTAGGGAGAGTCTCTTTCCCTAATTTAATTTAACATAAAAGCTTATATAAAAGTTAATGACTGAATAGCTATTTGAAAGTTAAATAAGTTCTAGAAGAGAATATATATATATTTAGATACTCCAACTCACAATGTAGTCAGTATAGCATTAATATGGATAAATGGAAAATAATCTGAAGACTATGAAGGAATTATGTAAGCAGAATATATAAGAAAATGTCACACATATCCTGAAACAAGTGCCAGACATAGAAAAGAAGACGTATGTGACTAAAAATAAACATTTCTGTAAGATGAACACAAAAAAACTTACAAAAGTTGAAAGGCTAATGACAAACTGGAAATTTGCATGAATAATCAAATTCAACATCTAGGTCTTTAAAAAATGCTAATTAACATTTTATATCTCCTTTTAAAAACATAATCAAAGGGAATGTGAACAAGCAAATCACAAAAGATGATATATAAATATCTCATATATGCACATACAAAAAATTTAGACCTCACTTACTATTTTTAAATGCAAATAAAAAAAAACAGGATGCCACTTTCCACACAGATCAGATTGGCAATTGCAATGACAGTCACACCAGGGTTGCCAAGGATGTGGGAAGCACATCTTCTCATTGACTGCTTATGGTACTCTAAGTTGGTTAAAGAATAGAACAAAACAAAGCAAAGCAAAGCAAAAAACAAAGGTATATTTTCCTGGAAGACAAAATAATTTTGTCTTTCAGAAAAGGCAATTTAAGACATCCCCTTAAATTGAATGATTATAGTCTTTGACACACCAATTCCACTTTTAGGAATTGGTCTTAAAAAGGTAATTGTGCCAGTGTTCACAAAATAAGTGAAGAATATTAGTCTTTTTTTTTTTTTTTTGAGACAGAGTCTTGCTCTGTTGCCAGGCACCAGGCTGGAGTGCAGTGGCGCAATCTTGGCTCACTGCAATCTCCTCCTCCTGGGTTCAAGCAATTCTTCTGCCTCAGCCTCCTTAGTAGCTGGGACTACAGGCATGTGCCACCACACCCAGCTAATTTTTGTATGTTTTAGTAGAGACGGGGTTTCACCATGTTGGCCAGGATGGTCTCGATCTCTTGACCTTGTGATCTGCCCACCTTGGCCTCCTAAAGTGCTAGGATTACAGGCGTGAGCCACCGTGCCCTGCCATGAAGAATATTAATCTTAATGACTGCACTTTTTTTTTAAAGAAATATACCTTTTATTTAAAGAAATTTAAGAAAAACAAATTTATTAGCAAACTGAACACTGCTTGCATCTAGAGGATAGGATTTGCCATTGTGTTGGTTTCTCAAGCTGATTGGATCAAAGTATATTAGAAAAACAAAACAAAACACGTATTTTCCATTAAATGTGATTCATGTTGGCTACATACAGCTTTGGAATTTTGTGGATCTAGGCAAGGAACAGAAAGTTAAAATATAAATGAAGCCAGGCACAGTGGCTCACACATGTAATCTCAACACTTTGAGAGACCAAAGTGGGTGGATCCCTTGAGCCCAGGAATTCAGCACCAGCCTGGGCAAGATGAAACCCCGTCTCTACAAACAATACAAAAATTAGCCTTCTGTGGTGATGTACACTTGTAGTCCCAGTTACTTGGGAGGCTGAGAGGTGGGAGGATGACTTGAGCCTGGGAGGTCGAGGCTGCAGTGAGTTGTGATCACACCACTGCACTGTAGCCTAGGTGACAGAGTGAGACCATCTCTAGAAAAAAAATGTAAAAAAGGAGACATTCAGTATTTGGGCCTGTAGAGAAGCAAGGAAAAGCAAGAATAAAATACTTTTATTAGGTCCAATTTTTAACATGATCAAACAAGAATAAGAAAAGTACCATAGGGTTAATTAAAATTAACCTGTAAGGCCCAGGGAAGAATGAGGCAGACATGTGGAAACAAGATCTAATGCCACTGAAAACAAGGAAATGCCTTCTTTCAGGGCTGGTTTACTGTGTTTCCATGGATTTGCAATTCATGAAGATGCAGAGTGGCTTACTTTTGTGTAGCCTAGATAATATAACATAATTTATTTTCTTTTCTTCAATGACTTCCTTTTAACATGTATAATTTTCTGCATTTAAGAACTTCACTTGGATTATAAAATTGGAATGTAACTGTTGATTTTCGTTCGATGCCTCTGTGAAATACATTCTGCTATCCACACAATATTTCTCATTTCCTATTCCTTCAGCTTTACATATGCATAAAACACACCGTAGTGGAACTGTCTGTTGAATACCAGCACATTCATTTGTACCTCATGCTCATAAAACACGTCCTCCAATGTCTTTCCCCCACTGCCACCTACAGCTTCAAATAAAGGCTTGTATTCTCCGTAATGGTCCACTACACTCTTCATCTGGTCAAAGTCTTCTGCTTGAGCCAACAGCTGCAACCCCTCAGGATAGAGCTTGCTGAAGGATGGATAGAGGGTCTCCTAGTCTTCTTTGCTCAATTCAGTGCCAAAGGAGTTAAGAGTGTTGATAAAAGCATGTCTGCTGGCCTCAAACTCAAGAATGGGACACATAACTTTTGCTGTGACATCACCATAATTCTTACAGAATTTATAGAATGTCTCAAAGTAAGACTTGTATAGTTTATTGTGCAGCAATTCAATATTCAGTTCATCTAGAGCATTTTCAGACATGCAGTCTTGACAGAATGGAGCTAATGGTGTTTCGACCAGAATGGCATTAAAGATACCTGAAGGTGTCTCTGCAATGTTGACAGCTTCCATTTATGTGAAACAGCCCAAGGGGTGGCACTTCCCCAGAATTTCTTTCACAGATTTTGTCTGCAATGCACCATTCATCAGCAGAATCACATTGTCTGTCATCTAACTGCATGTCATATAGGTGAGAAATGTGCTGAGGGGCTCCAGGGAATGATTCTGGAAATACTCAAATTCCCCACATAGTCTTTTCCTCATCTTGGTGTCAATTTTGGAAACAGTAAGAGGATTTGTTTGATTAGCCAAAAAGTTACCATAATCAGTAGTCTGGAGATGAATTTTCAGATCTTCTAGGGTCTCACCCTGGACTAGGTTAATATAGTCCTGCTGGGTCAGGAGGCTGGCCTTACATCCTCAAACCAGGCCCCTCCAGGTAGACATGGAAGTACAACTCCACACCTTCCAGCATGGGGGAAGGGGCTGCAGCCAAGGCAGGGTGAAACAGCTCTGTAGTCCCAGACAGCCCCTGAAGACTTGCGCTAGCCTGTAATCCCAGCACTTTGGGAGGCTTAGGTGGGCACATCACCTGAGGTCGAGACCAGCCTGACCAACATGATCGACTACACTGTTTTAAATAAAGAATGGCTGGAAATAAGCCTTAGATCTATTAGCAGGGGACCTTTAAATAGTTGGGAAACACTTATACAAACGATCCCTTTTTTATTATAATAGCTCTGTATATGGCGTGCTAATCCATGATGACATGAGAAAAATGATCCATAAACTATCAGAAAATAGAAAAAGAGGTCGCAGGATAGCATGCATAAAATAATGCCTTTTATTTAAAGCTGTATGTAGGTATGTGTAGGTATAGACTGTAAGCTATCTGGAAGTGTGCTCACCAAAAATTTCCTGTGGTCATCTCTGGGTGATATGATCTTTTCTAGCATTTTCTTATTTTTTTGCAGTGAGCTTATACTGCTTTGTTTAAATAAATAAAAACAGTAAATCAATTTTAAAAATAAGAAGTATAAATGATAGATAATAATCATGAATAGAGGAATAATCGTAACACACATGGAGAGAACCATCAGGCTTATCAGGAGATGTGTAGACTTCTTGTTCTTGCAAGCTGAAATTTAGTTGGCCACTTAATGAAACTAAAACTTGCTGCAAGAAGATTTGCAAAGAAGTTATAAACCACTGTTACTAATTAGAGTTGTATAAAACTGCTAATTTTCACTTCATGACTATGCATGTACTGAAACTAGAACTGCAAAGAACTCAGCAGTTTTTGTTGGATTGGACTTTGTTGAGATGTTTAAGTAGCTTTGATTTAGATTATTTGAAATCTTGAAATGTTGTTTCGTTTGTTCCTACATAGCAAAACTGATGGAATGAGTAACTAACTTCTCTTTACATATTTGGAATTGGTACAAAACCAAACAAAGTCATAACATTCAAACACCATGAACTACATAAAGGAGTAATAAAACTGTATAAAAACCAAAAAGCAGTAAAACCGTTTTCTTCAGGATATCACTTACAAGCACTAATGTTATCTGAAGGGTGAAATTTTTTAAAAAATTATAGATTCAGGGGATACATGTGCAGGTTTGTTACATGGATATATGGCATAATTGGTGAGTTTTGGGCTTTATTAGTGTGCCCATCATTAAGGGTAAAATTTAACTAAACACTTCAGTAAATATTATTAAAAATTTTTCTTTTTCTTTTAAGAGACAAGAGTCTCACTGTGTTGTTCAGGCTGGTCTTGAACTCCTGGACCCAAGTGATACTACTGCCTTAGCCTGCCAAAATGCTGGGATTACAGACATGACCCACCTCACCCAGCCCAGTAAATATTATTTGAGAACAAACTATGTGAGGTTACTGGATGGGCACACAAAGCTCAGGGTCTATTGGAGAAAATAACACTTATGGCCAGGTGCAGTGGCTGATGTCTGTAATCCCAGCACTTTGGGAGGCCGAGATGGGTGGATCACCTGAGCTTGGGAGTTCGAGACCAGCCTGACCAAATGGAGAAATCCTGTCTCTACTGAAAATACAAAAAATTAGCCAGGCAGGGTGGCTCACGCCTGTAATCTCAACATTCTGGGAGGCCGAAGCAGGTGGATCATGAGGTAAAGAGATCGAGACCATCCTGGCCAACATGGTGAAACCCAGTCTCTACTAAAAATACAAAAATTAGCCAGGCATGGTGGTACATGCCTGTAATCCTAGCTACTTGGGAGGCTGAGGCAGGAGAATTGCTTGAACCCAGGGCAGAGGTTACAGTGAACCGAGATTGTGCCATTGCACTCCAGCCTGTGCAACAGGAGCAAAACCCTGTCTCAAAATAGAAAAGAACACTTATAATATGGAATAACTATTCCTGCCTAAATAAATGCAAGATATTCTTAGAAAACAGTGGAATGACCTATTATGAAATTTGTACATATAGAATCAATGACCCCAATTTTTATTACTATCTATTCAATTTAATTTGTTTTTATTTTACTTACATCTACAGCCTACAAATTACTGGAAAAACATATTCCTTTCTTAGTGCTATAGACACACACACATACACACAACACATGCCCACACCTGTATCTGCAATATTTCAGATATATTTGCAAACCTTGTGATATGGTTTGGCTATGTGTCCCCATCAAAATCTCATTTTGAGTTGTAATCTTCATGTGTCATGGGAGGGACCTGCAATCCCCACATGTCAAAGGAAGGAGGTGATTGGATCATGGTGGCTGTTTCCCATATGCTATTTTCATAATAGTGAGTGAGTTCTCATGAGACCTGATGGTTTTTTAAGTATTTGACAGTTCCTCCTTCACATGTTCATGTTTTCTCTCTTTCCTGCCGCCTTGTGAAGAGGTGCCCGCTTCCTATTCACCTTTGGCCATGATTGTAAGTTTTCTAAGGCCTCTCGAGCCATATGGAACTGTGAATCAGTTCACAGTTATATAATTTTGTTTATAAAACTATATAATTTTGTTTATAAATTACCACATCTCAGGTAATATCTTGATAGCAGCGTGAAAACAGACTAATACAGTAAGTTGATACTGGGAGTGGGGCACTGCAATAAAGATAACTTGAAAATGTTGAAGTGACTTAGGAAATGGGAAACAGGCAGAGGGTGGAACAGTTCGGAGGTCTCAGAAGAAGACCGGAAATGTGGGAAAGTTTGGAGCTTCCTAGAGATGTGTTGAATTATTTTGACCAAAATGCTGATAATGATGTAAACAATTAAGTCCAGAAAGGAACTTATTGAGAACTGGAGTAAAGGTCACTTATGCTATTCTTTAGCAAAGAGACTGGACCTAGGTTATGGAAGATGGCCGAGTAGGAACAGCTCTGGAGTGTAGTTCCCAGTGAGAATGCAGAGGGTGAATGATCACCACATTTCCAGATGAGTTTTTACTGCCCACAGACCAGGAGATTCCCAGGTGGAAAAGCGCCATGAGTCTCCAGCCTGGCTGTTTCAGCGGGTCTCCCCACAAAAACTCACACAAATCTGAGCGGCCATTTCAACTGGCTCCTGGAACACCTGGGAGACAGAGTCACCCATTCAACTAAAAAAAGAGGGGCTGAAACAGGGAGCCAGGTGATCTGGCTCAGCAGGTCCCACCTTCTACAAAGACCAGCAATCTGAAACACTCTGGATTGAGAGTTTCACATCAAGCACAGCTGAACCCAGAGGCAATGCCACACATCTACAACCATCTGATCTTTGACAAACCTGACAAAAACAAGCAACGGGGAAAGGATTCCCTGTTTAATAAATGATGTTGGGAAAACTGGCTAGATGTGTGCAGAAAGCAGAAACTGGACCCCTTCCTGACACCTTACACAAAAATTAACTCCAGATGGATTAAAGATTTAAACATAAGACCTAACACCATAAAAACCCTAGAAGAAAACCTAGGCAAAACCATTCAGAACATAGGCATAGGCAAGGACTTCATGACTAAAACAACAAAAGCATTGGCAACAAAAGCCAAAATAGACAAATGGGATCTAATTAAACTCAGAGCTTCTGTACATCAATGGAAACAATCATTAGAGTGAACCAGCAACCAACAGAATGGGAAAAATTTTTTGCAACGTACCCATCTGACAAAGGGCTAATATCCAGAATCTACAAAGAACTAAAACAGATTTACAAGAAAAAATACAAACAAACCCATTCAAAAGTGGGCAAAGGATATGAAAAGACACTTTTCAAAAGAAGACATATATGAGGCCAACAAACATATGAAAAAATGCTCATCATTACTGGTCATTAGAGAAATGCAAATCAAAACCACATTGAGATATCATCTCACGCCAGTTAGAATGGTGATCATTAAAAAATCTGGAGACAACAGATGCTGGAGAGGATGTGGAGAAATAGGAACATTTTTACACTGTTGGTGGGAGTGTAAATTAGTTTAACCATTGTGGAAGACAGTGTGGCAATTCCTCAAGGACCTAGAAATAGAAATTCCATTTAACCCAGCATCCCATTACTGGGTATATATCCAAAGGATTATAAATCATTCTATTATAAAGATGCATACACACGTATGTTCATTGCAGCACTGTTTACAATAGCAAAGACCTGGAACCAACTCAAATGCCCATCAATGATAGAATGGACAAGGAAAATGTGGCACATATACACCATGGAATACTATGCAGCCATAAATAACGATGAGTTCATGTCCATTGTAGGGACATGTATGAATCTGGAAACCATAATTCTCAGCAAACTGACACAAGAAGAGAAAATCAAACACCACATGTTCTCACTCATAGGCGGGTGTTGAACAATGAGAACACATAGACACAGGGAGGGGAGCATCACACACTGGGGTCTGTTGGGGGGGAATAAAGGGATGGACAGTGGTGGGTAATGAGGTTGGGGAGGGATAACTGGGAGAAATGCCAGATATAGGTGATGGGGATGGAGGCAGCAAACCACATTGCCATGTGTGTACCTATGCAACAATCCTACATGTTCTGCATATGTACCCCAGAACCTAAAGTGCAATAAAAAATATATACATATTAAAAAAAAAAGAGAGACTGGTAGCATTTTGCCCCTGCCCTAGTGATCTGTGGAACTTTGAACATGAGAGACATGATTTAGGGTATCTGTCAGAAGAAATTTCTAAGCAGCAAAGCATTCAATATGTGACCTAGATTATTCTGACAGCATTCAGTTTTATGCGTTCACAAAGAGATGGTTTGAAATTGGAACTTATGTTTAAAGAGGAAGCAGACATAAAAGTTTGGAAAATTTGCAGTCTGATGATGAGATAGAAAAGAACAACCGATGTTCTGAAGAGAAAGTCAAGCTGGTTGCAGAAATTTGCGTTAACAAGGAACCAAATGTTAATCACCAAGACAATGGGAAAAATGGCTCTAAGACATGTCAGAGATCTTGTTGGCAGCTCCTCCCATCACAGGCTCAGAGGCCTAGGATGAAAAATGGTTTCATGGGGAAGCATGCTGGTGATCATGGAGGATGGGAGGCAGGACTAGGTTGCAGCTCTGGACAGAGAAGCAGGTGGGGACTCACACAGTGAATTTTAGCTCCAGATAGACTGCAAGAACAAACCAGCAACCCTGAGAGGACCCACAGACCCTTTGAAGGAAGTAGACTGCTCCTGCAGGACCTGAGAGACCCCCTCAAAACTATAAGTGCTCTAACTGTGGAAGTGGGAAAGGGAGACCCTCCTGTCCTAAACACACACCCCCACTGGAGACGCTAAAGGTCTGTTTGTGGGAGAAGTTTCCAACTTTACCTGGAGCTGAGTCAATTTGGAGAGCCAAGTGGAATATAGGAGTAGAAGAAGCAGCAGAAAGGTCCTGGGAACTTGCTGGGTCCCCTAGCAGGCCATTTCTTCCTGAAACCATAGGGATCCAATGGGAAAGGAGCAGGGAGTAAAACTATACAGGGAGAAGCAAATATCTGGCTGAACTTTGTAACAATTAGAACGGGGTGAGAAGCCTCCTGTCCAGAACTTGGGGGAAGGCATAAATCTGATGTGCAGAGTACACAAGTAGGGTAAGAACCAAGCTGTTTTCTTTCATAGGTGGGAGGTGGGCAGCCTGGGGCAGGTTTTCAAATTTCTATAGCTTTCTGCCTGGAAATGGACTGGGGGCTTTGGTGAGGGGTGGGGGGCAGTGGGAGTGAGATCAACCCTTCTGTTTATGTGGGAGCTTAGTGAGGCCTATGACTGCCAACTTCCCCCTACTTCCCTGACAACCTGCATTACTCAGCAGAGGCAGCCATAATCTTCCTGGGTACACAACTCCAGTGACCTGGGAATATTTCTTCCATCCCCTATAGTAGCTGCAGCAAGACCTGGCCAAGGAGAGTCTGAGTTCAAACATGCCTAGCCCTGCCCCCACCTGAAGGTCCCTCCCTACTCACCCTGGTAGTGAAAGACAAAGGGCATATAATCTTGAGAGTTCTAGGGCCCCACCTACTGCCGGTTCCTCTCCATACTACCACAGCTGATGCTCTCTGGAAAGTGCCCCATCATGTCAGGAGGCCAACCAGCACAAAAATAAAACATGAACCACCAAAGGTAAGAACCCTCGTGGAGTCCATTGCACTCCCCTGACACCTCAACCAGAACAGGCACTGATATCCAAGGCTGAGAGACCCATAGATGGTTCACATTACAGGACTCTGTGCAGACAACCTCCAGTACCAGCCTTGAGCTGTATAGACTTGCTGTGTGGCTAGACTCAGAAGAGAGACAACAGTCACTGCACTTTGGCTCACAGGAAGCCAAATCCACAGGAAAAGGGGGAGACTACTACATCAAGGGAACACCCCGTGAGACAAAAGAATCTGAACAACAGCCTTCAGCCCTAGACTTTCCCTCTTACAGAGCCTACCCAAATAAGAAGGAACCAGAAAACCAACCCTGGTAATAAGAGAAAACAAGGCTCTTCAACATCCCCCCAAAATCATGCTAGCATACCAGCAATGGATCCAAACTAAGAAGAAAGCCCTGATTTACCTTAAAAAGAATTCAGGAGGTTAGTTATTAAGCTAATCAGGGAGGGACCAGAGTACGGCAATTCCCAATAAAAGGAAATCCAAAAAACGATACAAGAAGTGAAGGGAGAAATATTCAAGAAAATAGATAGCTTAAAGAAAAAAACAATAAAAAATTCAGGAAACTATGGACACACTTTTAGAAAGGCGAAATGCTCAGGAAAGTCTCACCAATATAATTGAACAAGTAGAAGAAAGAAATTTCAGGGCTCAAAGACAAGATATTTGAATTAACCCAATCCAACAAAGACAAAGAAAAGGGAAAATATGAACGAAGCCTCCAAGAAGTCAGGATTTATTTTAAATGACCAAACCTGAGAATAATTGGTGTTCTTGATGAAAAAGAGAATTTTAAAAGCTTCGGAAACATATTTAGGGGAATAATCGAGGAAAACTTTGGCCTTGCTAGAGACCTAGACATCCAAATACAAGAAGCACAAAGAACAACCAGAAAATTCATCACAAAAAGATCTTCACCTAAACACATTGTCATCAGCTTATCCAAAGTTAAAATGAATAAAAGAATCTTTCTCTTTTTTTGAGATGGAGTTTTGCTCTTGTTGCTTAGACTGGAGTGCAATGTGCAAACTCGGCTTATCACAACTTCCATCTTCCGGGTTCATGTGCTTCTCCTGCCTCAGCTTCCCAAGTAGCAGGGATTACAGGCATGCACCACAATGTCCGTCTAATTTTGTATTTTTAGTAGAGATGGGGTTCTCCATGTTGGTCAGGCTCGCCTTGAACTCCTGACCTCAGGTGATCTGCCTGCCTTGGCCTCCCAAAGTGCTGGGTTTACAGGCATGAGTCACCGCACCTGGCCAAATGAAAGAATCTTAAAGAGCCGTGAGACAGAAGCACTAGGTGACCTATAAAGGAAAACCTATCAAATTAATAGCAGGTTTCTCAGAGAAACCCTACAAGCTAGAAGGGATTAGGGCTGTATCTTCAACCTCCTCAAACAAAACAACTATCAGCCAAGAATTTTGTATCCAGTGAAGCTACGCATTATATATGAAGGAAAGATACAGTCTTTTTCAGACAGTCAAATGCTGAGAGAATTAGCCATTACCAGCCACCACTACAAGAACTGCTAAAAGGAGCTCTAAATCTTGAAACAAATCCTCGAAACATCAAAACAGATCCTCTTTAAAGCATAAATCACAGAGGACCTATAAAACAAAAATACAAGTTAAAAAGCAAAAACAAAAACAAAGTACACAGTCAACAAAAAGCATGATGAATGCAAAGTTACCTTACATTTTAATACTGCCATTGAATGTAAATGGTCTAAATGCTCCACTTACAAGATACAGAACCACAGAGTGGATAAGAAGTCACCAAACAACTATTTCTGCCTTCAGAAGACTCACCCAGTACATAAGGACTCACATAAACTTAAAATAAAGGGGTAGAAAAACGCATTTCATGCAAATGGACACTGAAAGCAAGCAAAGGTAGCTATTCTTATATTAAACAAAACAAAAAACAAAACGAACCAAAAAAAAGAAAAACTCTGAGACAATAGCAGTTAAAAGAGACAAAGAGGGATATTATAAAATGATAAAAAGGCTTGTCCAACGACAACAACAAAAAAGTTAGAATCCTAAACATATATTCACCTAACACTGGAGCTCCTGAATTTATAAAAAAATTACTAATAGACCTAAAAAATGAGGTAGACGGCAACACAATAATAGTGGGGGACTTTAATACTCCACTGATGGCAATAAACAGGTCATCAAGACAGAAAACATGAAGTGTCAACAAAGAAACAATGGAGTTGAACTATACCTTGGAACAAATGGACTTAACAGATATTTACAAAACATTCTACCCAACAACCACAGAATATACATTCTATTCAACAGCACATGAAACTTTCAATGAATGGATAAAGAAACTTTGGTATATACATAAGATGGAATACTACACAGCCATAAAAAGGAATTAATTAACAGCATTTGTAGTGACCTGGATGAGATTGGAGACTATTATTCTAAGTGAAGTAACTCAGGAATGGAAACCAAACATCGTATGTGCTCAATGATACGTGGGGACTAAGCTATGAGGACACAAAGGCATGAGAATGATACAACGGACTTTGGGGAGGTTGGGGGAAGAGTGGGAGGAGGGTAAGGGATAAAAGACTACAAATATGGTGCAGTGTATACTGCTTAGGTGATGGGTGCACCAAAATCTCACAAATCACCACTAAAGAACTTAGTCATGTAAGCAATTACCACCTGTACCCCAGCAAGTTATGGGAAAAAAATGGTTTCATGGGCCAGACCAAGGGCTCCCTGTGTTTTGTGTAGCCTCAGGACATGGTGCTCTGCATCCCAGCTGCTTCAGCTCTAGTTGTGGCTAAATGGGGCCAAGGTATAGCTTGGGTTATTGCTTCAGAGTGGGCAAGCCCCAAGACTTGGCAGCTTCCATGTGGTGTTGGGCCTGCAGATGTACAGAAGTCAAGAATTAATGTTTGGAAAACTTTGCCTAGATTTCAGAGGATATATGAAAACACCTGGATGTCCAGGCAGTTTGCTGCAGGAGCAGAGTCCTCATGGAGACTCCCTGCTAGGGAAGTTCAGAAGGGAAATGGGTGGGAGCCCCTACACAGAGCCCTCCCAGTGGAAATGTGAGAAGAGGGCCACTGTCCTCCTGACCCCAGAATGGTAGATCCACTGATAGCTTGCACGGTGCATCTGGAAAAGCTGCAGACACTTAAAACTAGTCTGTGTGAGCAGCTGGGAGGGGGTCTGTACCCTGCAAAGCCACAGAGGTGGAGCTGCCCAAGGCCATGGTAGCCCACCTCTTGCATCAGCGTGCCCTGGATGTGAGACGTGGAGTCAAAAAGAGTATTTTGGAGCTTTAAGGTTTAATAACTGCCCCACTGGATTTCAGACTTGCATGGGGCCTGTAGCCCCTTTGTTTTGGCCAATTTCTTTCATTTGAAATGGGAGAATTTATCTAATGCCTGTGCCCCCGTTGTATCTTGGAAGTAACTAACTTGTTTTTGATTTTACAGGCTCATAGGCGAAAGAGATTGGCCTTGTCTCAGATAAGACTTTGGACATAGACATTTACGTTAATGGTAGAATGAGTTAAGACTTTGGGAGACTGTTAGGAAGCCATGATTGGTTTTGAAATGTGAAAAGGACATGAGATTTGGGAGGAGCCAGGGGCAGAATAATATGGTTTGTCTCAGAAAAATAATATGGTTTGTCTTCCACCAGAATATCATCTTAAATTGTAATACCCATGTATTGAGGGAGGGACCTGTAATCCCCACATGTCGAGGGAGGCAGGTGCTTGGATAATAGGGACTGTTTTCCACAGGCAGTTCTCATGATAGTGAGTGAGTTCTCATGAGATCTGATGGTTTTATAAGTGTTTGGCAGTTCCTTCTTCACATGTTCACACTTTCTGTCACTCCTGCCACCTTGTAAAGAGATGCCTGCATCCCATTTGCCTTCTGCCATGATTCTATGTTTCCTGAGGCCTCCCAAGCCATGTAGAACTGTGAGTCAAACCTCTTCTGTGGCTGTGCGTGGTGGCTCATGCCTGTAATCCCAACACTTTGGGAAGCTGAGGCGGGTGGACTACTTGATGTCAGGAGTTCAAGACCAGCCTGGCTAACCTGGTGAAACCCCAGGATACTGAAACCCCAGTCTCTACTAAAAATACAAAAATCAAGCAGGCAACTATAATCCCAACTACTCAGGAGGCTAAGGCACAAGAATTGCTTGGACCTAGGAGGCACAGGTTGCAATGAGCCAAGATTGTGCCACTGTACTCCAGCCTGGGTGACAGAGAAAGACTCAGTCTCAAAAACAACAACAACAACAACAACCCAAAAAACCCAGAAACCTCTTTTGTGTATTAATTACTCAGTTTCAGATAGTATATTTATAGCAGTGTGAAAATGGACTACATACATTTCCTTCTAATCTGAACTTACTGTAGACTGTAATTGGGATGTTAGGAATAGGGGAGTGAGAAGGTGGAGATCAGAGCATGAAATAAGAGTTTGTATGAGAGTTTTTTTAAAGCTACATTATTAGGTATCTCAGCATTCTAGTGTATTTTCTCTTTAGAAGACATCTTTCTTAAGAGTTTTACATTTTCTTTGAGTGTTATGAGTGTAAAATCTTGAAAATAGAAAATGACCTTAAAGGTGATACAATCTGTACATTTTATTGTAAAAACATTTATTCGTATTTATAACCAATAGTTCTGCAACTTTCACTTGAATTAAACCATCTAGAGAGAATTCACTAGTTTGTAAAGTCAGTTTTATTTGTGGATAACTTTGGACTTTTTTCTCTCCCATTTAGAACTAAAATATATATGAGTTTGACATTGGAAAGAATCATGGTAAACTGCAAAAAGTGTGGCATGTAAAGGAAAATCTGCTACCCCAATCTAATTACTTTATTTAAGTACTAGTTGTTTGAACTTGGGCAAGACACACAATCTTTCTGAATTTGTTTTCTCCTCTTTAAACTAGATATAATAATAACAGGAGCGACTTTATCTGAGTTAGTTAATTGGTTAAAAAAAATTTAGTTGGATCCCTATCTGACTCCTTTTCTGTTAATGACTCAAAGTGTTATATGAAATCATAAAAATATTAGAAGATAAGCTAAATATTTTAGAATGGAGAGAGTGATTTTAAGTATGATTCCCAAAATCTGGAGTTAAAAAAAGAGAGGATTAATCAATTTGGCTATGTAATAATTAAAAAACCTTTTATGGAAATACAAGCATGAAGTTAGAGAAAATAATATGCATTGCAGATGAGACGGGAAAAATATAATTATCTTTCTCTGCAAAACATTAAGAAATAGACCAAATTGTAGAAAAATAAGAAAGGACTTGGGCACTTAAAAACATGTGAAAAAATGTTCAACGACATTTATAATTAAAGTAAAAGAAAAAAATTAAATACAATTTTTCAGTTACCCAATAGGTAAAGTATAAACCATTTTGATAAAATATAGTGTTAGTGAAGATGTGGGGAAACAATCTCATAAAAAGTTGGTGGGAGAATAAATTGATGAGACTTTTTGAACAGCAATTTAAATGAAACTATTGAGTTGAAATGTGACTTGGCATTATGAGTTAGATATTCCACTTCTATGTATCTAGGCTAAAAGTGTATTCACAGAGTTTCACAAGGAAACATGAGCAAGGATGGCTTATAATAGCAATACACTCAAAACAACCGAAAAAAGAAGCTTTGATTCACAGTCACATGCAGGAAACCTACGTGAAATTTAAAAGTTTGAGATAAGCCGGGTATGGTGGCTCATGCCTATAACCCTAGCACTTTTGGAGGCTGAGGCGGGTGGATCACTTGAGGCCAGGAGTTCGAGACCATCCTGGCCAACATGGGAAACACCATCTCTACTGAAAATATGGAAAGTTAGCAGGGTGTTGTGGCGGGCACCTGTAATCCCAGCTACTTGGGAGGCTGAGGCAGGAGAATTGCTTGAACCCAGGAGGTGGAGGTTTTAGTAAGCCGAGATTGCACATTGCACTCCAGCTTGGGCGACAGAGTGAGACTCTGTCTCAAAAAGAAAAAAAAATGTTTGAGATGAATTTTTATGTATACAAATACTAAATGCTTGCCAAAATGTATTTTTAAGTGAAAACACATGACACAAAATAATGTATATAATATGATCCCCGTTTATATCTTGAAATAAACATATGTGTTAGTATATAAACAGAGATTTTCTGTAAAGATACACAAGAAACTACTGATGATTTTTCCACAGAGTCAAGCCAGGCTCAAATAAAAGAGGGAGACTGACTTTGCTAGGTACAACTTTACACTTTTTGAATTTTATTTACTATATATTATTAAAATAGCTACCTAACATGATTATTCAAGTCATATGAATTATTCAAGATCCCCCTGTTGCAACAGAGTCAAATCCTTTCCTTCTTCCATGTACCAGCTGGTTGAAATATTTTCAAAAATGTTTGGTTTGTACTGAAAACTTCGTTTTCTCATTTGTACTCTCCCATTAATGTCCTCTGGATCCATAAAATGTCAATATCTCATTAAAAGAATGCATCAGGAACTGAATGCAGTGATTGGGGTACGAATGTTCTGTTGTTTGAAGAATAGGACACCTTCCTCCTTGGAGGTGAAGATGCGATAGATCACTAAGTCGATGTCTTAGCAGCTATTTTGCAGATGATTCATGGGAAGACTTTTCAACTTTTAAAACTTTTTTTTCAACTTTTATTTTTGTTTCAGGGGGTACATGTGCAGGTTTGTTACATGAGTATATTGTGTGTCACTGAGGATTGTTGTACAAATGATCTTGTCACCCAGGTAGTGAGCATAGTACCCGACAGGTAGTTTTTCAACCCTTTCCCCTCTCCCACCATCCCCACTCTGAGTAGTTTCCAGTGTCTAATACTGCCATCTTTATGTCCGCGTGTACTCAGCATTTAGCTCCCACTTATAAGTGAGAACATGCATCAACATATATACCTCTTAATAGGGATTGCGTTCACCTTCCATTTCTATTTCAAAATAGGAAGAAAAAACATTTGGTACTGGTTGAATTTTGGCTGTTTCTTCCCATTAATTACCTTTACACCATCTTCGTGATGCAGCAGCACTCTTGCCTGAATAAATTATTGAAATGGCTACTTTAACAGAGATAAAACAAAACAAAATAAACAAAAACGGCTTGCCTGTCCCATGCAAAAATCACAAGATGGTGGGTACTTCAGGGGAGCAGAGGGCTTTGATCCACGAAGTTATAGGAGCAGCCTCTCATTCCCAGCATTGACTCTAATAATCTCTTTATTGGGGGCCTGGCGCAGTGGCTCATGCCTGTAATTTCAGCACTTTGGGAGGCCAAGGCAGATGGATCACTTGAGCCCAGGGATTGAAGACCCACCTGGGTGGGTGAAACCCCGGCTTTAGAAAAAAAAAAAACAAAAACTAGCTGGGTGTGGTGATGGGTGCCTGTAGTCTTAGCTACTTGGGAGGATAAGGTGGGAGGATTGCTTAAGCCTGAGGGATGGAAGCTGCAATGAGCCATGATTGTACCACCCCACTCCAGCCTGAGTGACAGAGCAAGACAGCCTAGGGGAAAACAAAATCTCTTTGTTGGCATTTCGACATCTTTAACTTTGATTTTTCTACTATGCTGTTTCTTCTATCCCCATCTCTCGTCTTTCTACAACACTTTCCACACTGTCTCCCATGCTGCAGCACAATGCTGGAAAGTTATGAGAAAGCACAATGTTGGAAAGTTATGATAACCCAAAATATGTTACATGGATGGATCTTCCTTAGTGAAATAAGCCAGACACAGGACACAGTAGCAAAATTTTGTATAATTCCACTTAGTGGAGGCACTTGAATAAGCAAATTCATAGAAAGTAAAATAGTCTAGGCATGATGGCTCTGCCTGTAATCCCAGCACTTTGGGAAACTCAAACAGGAAGATCACTTGAGGCCAGGAGTTCGAGACCAGCCTGAGCAACAAAGCAAGACCCTGCCTCTACAAAAAAGAAAAAAATTATCCAGGTATGGTGGTGAATATCTGTAGTCCCAGCTGTTCAGGAGGCTGAGGTGGGAGGATTGCTAGAGCCTGAGAGGTTGAGGCTGCAGTAAGCCCTGCTCATGCCACTGCACTCCAGCCTGGCTAACAGAACGAGACCCTGTTTTAAGAAAAAAAAAAAAAAAGATAAATACTACAATATTACATTGTGTATATTTTAGGCATAATAAAAAAGTTTACAAAATAAAACAAAAAATAATATATAAGGATAAGGAATAAGGGAATAAAAGGCCTAAAAGAAAGGAAAACAATAATAGATTTAAGGGAACAAGGACATTTTTTAGAAAAAGTTCAATATATGTTAACACAGAAATGATTCAACATATGTCAGGGGAATAGGTCACGTTGAGAAATACTTGAAAAGAAAATAATTTTCTTTCTTAATTAGCCTGCATAAGTACCACCTTAATCTAAAATAAACGTTGACGTTGCTTTTCAAAAAAGAAAATAATCATAGAATACTTGTTTTGGGTGAAATTTCCTCTGTTGGGTATGAAAATGCTTATTATATGGACACTGTAGCTTGGCTGCAGATGGCTCACAGTTCATCCTCTCTCCAGGCATTGCTCTTGGAGGAGAGACTCGGGGACGGTCCACATGTAATTACTGCTCTATGAAACGAATACAAAGTCCTGGTTCCCTTTTCTTGATTTGGAACAGCTGAAGTGCCCTCCAGCTCTGGAACTCCAGGTAGGATTGGCTATGGGCTCTGGTACAACTGTTTCACAGCACAAAGTTTCATTTTGAGAAATACCTAATGTAGATGACGGGGTGATGGATGCAGCAAACCACTGTGACATGTGTATATCTATGTAACAATCCTGCACAATCTGCACATGTACCCCAGAACTTGAAGTATAATAAAAAAACAAAAAACAAAACAAAACAAAAACAAGGTCTCCTTTTGCCCAATCATGTTTCCTTTACTCTCTAACAGGTGCTGTCTCTCTTATGCTTTCCAACCAACCTCTTGTATGCAAATTTCCATCTAAGATTTTTTTTTTCTGGGAATGCAGCCTAAAACAAACATTGGTTTGCCATCCTAACCAGATGAGAAATATAAATTTCTTTTGTTATGCAATTATCTGAGAAAATTCAGTTTGGCCATAATACAATTTCAACAGCAGGAAAGATTAGATTAAATTTTACTGTTTAACACAGTTATCAACATTAATTTGCTCACTTATTCATTTACTCCTTTTTAAAAATTTATTCAGAGTCTGGGCACAGTGGCTCAAGCCCGTAATCCCAGCCCTTTGGGAGGCCAAGGCGGGCAGATCTCAAGGTCAGGAGATTGAGACCATTCTGGCCAACATGATGAAACCCTGTCTCTACTAAAAATACAAAAAAAAATTGGCTGGGTGTGGTGGTGCGCGCCTGTCATCCCAGTTACTTGGGAGGCTGAGGCAGGAGAATCACTTGAACTCGGGAGGTGGAGATTGCAGTGAGCTGAGATGGCGCCACTCCACTCCAGCCTGGCAACAGAGTAAGACTGCCCAATGCTGCCCATTAAATGGTAGGATATCATTACTCTTCCACAAATTGTAAACAGTAATTTTCCTCAAAATTTAGTGCTACCCGAAAGAGAGACACAGTTTGGATCTGTGTCCCTGCCTAAATCTCATGTTGAATTATGATCCCCAGTGTTGAAGATGAGGCCTGGTGGGAGGTGACTGGATCATGGGGGGTGGATTCTTCATAAACGGTTTAGCACCACCCCCTTAGTACTGTCTCTTGCCATGAAATCTGGTTGTTTAAAAGTGTGTAACGCCTCTCCACTCTTTCTCTCTTTCTCCTGCTCTGGTCATGTAAAGTGCTGGCTTCTCCTCCACCTTCTGCCATGGTTGTAAGTTTCCTGAGGCTTCCCCAGAAGCCAAGCAGATGTCAACAACATGTTTCCTGTCCTATGAAAACAGAAACCAATTTAAACTCCCTTTCTTTATAAATTACCCAATCTCAGGTATTTCTTTGTAGCAGTGTGAGAATGAACTAATAAAACTAGTTACAGTTATTTATTTCTCCTAATTCTGTGGGGGACAAACTTTTCCATTAAGATGATCTGCTGTTGAGAAAACCTAATAGGAACAACCTTTATCAAAGATATATAATCTAGAAAAGGTTAGGGAGACACAAAATCATAAGCATAAAGGAGAATTATTACACTATTACTTCATGCTGGGTGTGGTGGCTCATGCCTATAATCCCAGCACTTTGAGAGGCTGAGGTGGGAGGATTGCTTGAGCCCAGGAGTTCAAGACCAGTTTAGGCAACATAGTAAGACTGTCTCTACCAAACAAATGGAAAACTAGCCAGGTGAGGTGGCACATGCTTGTGATTCTAGCTACCCAAGAGACTGAGGTGGGAAGATCACTTGAGCCTGGGAGGTTGAGGCTGTAATCAGCTATGATTGCACCACTGCACTCCAGGCTGGATGATAGAGAGATTCCATCTCAAAAGGAAAAAGAAAAAAATAAAAGATATTATTTCAACTTAGTTGTTCATTTTTATCACTAAAGTGAAATGTAAACAGTATACAATTTTATTCAGATATCAAAAGAAAGAAAATTATTTAAACAAATTTGTAAAAAATTAAAAAATATATTTTGTTATAACAAATTTCAAACATATGCAAAAATTGATAGGAAAACATAAGCAATCTTTCTGTACTCAACAACCAACTGCTCTATGGTCAATCTTGTTTCATCTTTTCTCATGTCTACTTCTGAACCTCTACCCCCATTACTTTGATATAAATCCTAGCCATAATATAGTGACATTTGCAAGTACTCTAGTATTGGCTCTGTAAAAGTTAAAGCCTCTTTAAAAATTACAAATTTTAAAGCATTTAGGGGAATGTAATTGGTGTTTGGGAAATTTTGTAGGTGTTTTCCAGAATTAAAGACAAGAAAAAGTAGAGTTCACTTTCTCAGTGAAAAACTGAAATCAGTACAAATGCAACATCAAGAATGAAGTTACTTATCTGGAGAAGTAGAATGTATTGAGAGATGTTTGCTAAGGAGTGGACCAGAAGATTTAGGGACTTTCCATACCCACTCAATATGTTCTTAATGCATGAGTATTGTAGGCATTGAGGGCTGAGACATAGCAGGCTCCAGATGATGCAGGTGTTCATGTAGCCCCCGGAAGGACTTTGGTTACCATTTTTAGTGAGATAGGAAGATCTGAAGGTTTTAAGCAGAGGAGAAGCAGAATATCACTTCCATTTTAAGAGGATTACTCTGGCTGCCACTAAGTTGAAAATGAAATATATGGGTTCTAGAGAAGGAACAGAAAGATCAGTTAGGATAAAATTTTTCACATTCTACTGTGCATACAAATGACAGAGAATCTTGTAAAATAAAGGTTCTGTTTTAGTAGACCTAAGATGAGGACCGATTCTGCACTTCCAACAAGCTCCCAGGTGATGCCCAGGACTCTGGTGCACGTACCACAACTTGTTTGGCAAGGACTTAAGAAACTATTACAGACATCCAAATAATAGCTGATGTGGCTTGGAGTGTCAGTGGTGGAAAAGTAGAGGGGTTGTTAAAATGGTAGGATGCTGGATTTATTTTTTCAATGTAACTGACAGGATTCCTTGATGGGTTGGTTATAAGATGTGGGAGGCAAGTCAAGGTGCATTTTAAGGTTTTTGGCTTGAGCAACTGGAGGCATAGAAAAGCATGTAGGAAGAGCAGGTTTTGGTGGGAAACTAGAAAGTTGATTTTTTGACATCTTAATTTTGAGATACATATTAACTGTGCAAATGTTAAAGATGAGTAGGTGACTGGATACATAAGTTTGGTGTTCAGAGGAGTGGTTGAAATGGCAGCTAAAATTCTTACTTCTGTATTTAATATCTAAAGTGATGAGAACGTATCAGATCAGTTAGAAAGTGAGTGCAGATAGAAAAAAAAGATTCTGGGACTGACTTTTGGGATCATTCAACATTTAGGAGTTAGACAGATGAACTAGGAAAGAATACTAGCCTTGAATTAGGAAGATAACCAAGATAGCCTGTCTCCTGGAAATCAATAAAGAAAGTGAGATTAGTAAGACAGGGATGAAACTAACAAATATCAAACTACCAGACTCTGGTCTAGGTTGTCCTCATAAACTTCAAGTTACTTGGAGACTTTAAAATTAAAATTCAAATTTTGAACTATAAAGCTGTTTCAGGGAGAGTTTGGAAGTATTCAGGAAGGAGAGGTATTTTATAAAATTTACATAGTATCTTAAATGTCTATATCACTAGCATTGAATTAGTCAATTCACTGAAACAGCTAGACTTTAAATAATTGATTTATTTTCTTATTCTTGAAGAGACTGCTTGTATCAAATACTTATTTTGGCATCATGAATAGCTTAAAATAAAAGACACTGTTGCATCAGAAAGCATGCAACCTTTTATTATTACATGTCACGTGTGTTAGTGTGGAATATCTCGGTTCTCTTTTGGTTTCTTCATTTTGATCTTCATCTAGTCACCTGTCTCAGTTTCTATACTAAGAGAAGGAGAAACTAATCTCTGTCCTACTGGGAGCACAGGGTTGTTGTGACAATGGAGTGAGACGACAGGCTTCTGTGAAGATATCAATATTATAGGAAAAGGAAATGTATACAGAAATAGCATCTCCTTGGCACATCTTCTCATTCTTCATAACTCATGAGTGTATCTTGTGAAATTAATATTCTTTCTAATGCTATATGAAGGGGCCAAAGGTGACTATCTTGCAGGTGTTTTATAACTATTCACCCATTTTGACCCATAAAAATGATAATTTCACAGACTGTAGGCTAAATCGTCAGAATTTTTAATAGTAAGCAAGAGAAGATTCTTTATATCGTAGAGTCAACTGAGTTTTCCCACCATAGCAAATAAGAATTCTTACATTGAGCTCAAAATAGGAAGCTTCTATATTTATGTTCTGTGTTGAGAGATGACCTGCCCCCATTCTTGACCCTGAGACTGTAAAATTTCATTTTGGGGCTCAAGGTTTATCATGGGAAGATGAAAAATCAAAGAAGAAAAAGATTAAAAGCATTAACAGCAGCAGCCAAAGGTATCCGTCTCTTTCTTTTTCTATCTTCCTTAGCTCATCACCTCTCTTCATTCTTTTTTTTAAATAAACAAACAGACCAATTAGGGTTATGCTGTTCCAAACTAACAATAGCAAATTGGAAGAAATAATTGATGCATCAGTCAGGAAAAGCTCAGTTATGCTGCAGCAACAAACATCTCCAAAATCTCAGTGACTTAACATATTTTTTTTTTCCAAATTTATTCAAGTTGTTTCATGTGGGCTTTATTTACTCTTGGTTGTTACTCTGGTACTCAGGCTCATGAAAATGCCATCTTGATGAGTTTCCACAGTCATCAACGCATTGGGAAGGGGATATTGAGAATCACGCAGAAATATTTCAGTGTTTTTTTTTTTTATGGAAACGACAGACAGTACTTCTGCATGTATTTCTCTGGCCAAACAATCAACTCATTTGTTTCCTACTTACCATGTGCCTAGAGGGAGAAGCATCAGAATATCTGTGGGCATCTCTAATGACTACCATAAAGATTTGAGGAAGGAACAAGCAATAATAAAAGTGCTTACCTTATATATTATTGTGAAAATTTGTATAACACTTAAGCATAGAGTAAGCTCTATTATATAAATATATATATTATATATTAAATATATTACATTATATAAATAAAAAATTATATGGTAATTATTTTTAGGGAACTAATAACTTATATAAAGATGATGATTGGCTAATATAGCCTCTGGAAGGCTTACGTGGAATTTTTATATTTTATTTATGTCATTCTGTTTCCAGCTCATATCCATATTTACAAAATTATTGCTCTCTCTATTCCATTTTCAAATTTAAGAAATCATTGCCTTCTTTTCTTTGATGAAAATAGAGCTCGTAGAAGAACATCAATTCTGCCACTCTGAAAACACACACATACAAATTCAAAAGTATATATATATAATATGTAAATTATATATAATATATATTTATATATAAAAATAAATATAAAATAAAAAATATGTATATAGCCAAATATTTTGTAGATGGACTGTTAACTATTATTGCAAAAGACCATAAATAAGGCTGGGCGCAGTGGCTCATGCCTGTAATTCCAGCACTTTGAGACGCTGAGGCAGGTGGATCATGTGAGGTCAGGAGTTTGAGACCAGCCTGGCCAACATGGTGAAACCCCATCTCTACTAAAAATACAAAATTAGCTGGGTGTGGTGGTGCATGCCTGTAATCCCAGCTACTCAAAAGGCTGAGGCAGGAGAATTGCTTGAACCCAGGATGCGGAGGTTGCAGTGAGCTGAGATTGCACTCCAGCCTGGGCAACAAGAGTGAAACTCCACCTCAAAAAAAAAAAAGGATAATCTTTATATAATATAAACAAAATAACTGGCCTTTGTTGTAGTCAACCAAGCTACTTTGGCTACTGAAAAACCACTCCATCAAATACTTCACAATGAGTTCTGTAGATAGTAGAAAAGCCATTTCTGTTCTGTGTTAACACAGATAGAGCTCTGAAAAACTTTGTGAAGAGGCAATTAAACTAAGAACTGCTCAGTATTAGATAGCGGGATGAAGTTGAGTCTCCTCTACACAAAGAAAGCATCTTTAGAGGCAAAATACAATTGTGCAATGAGTTTCATCCATGTAGATAATACCAATCTTGATAAAGTTAAAAAAAAGGCAGGTTTTCCACAATGCATTTCTTTTGGACTGAATTATCTCAATAATTGTCTTAACTTTCCACTTCACTTGAGGAGCTCTTTCTAAAGCAAAGTTGTGGTTTGGCAAGTAGCCAGTCATTTGGACAGTAAAGTAGACAATTGAAGCCATCACAGTACTTAGGCTAGCTGGAAATTTGTAGGCCTGGCTGGAATGACGCCAGTGAAGAACTGCAAAACTGTAATGCACCTGCAATTGATGAGTTGGATTGCTCCACCTTGTCCCTGTTCTGCACTCTCCTTCTAGTCAGATTCTTTATTCCAGGGTGTGCCAACCTGATGCACGCGAGGTGTAATGTAGTCACAGGATATTCAAATGCTAGGAAAGATTATCGTTTTTTCCCAGTCATTTGAAACATGGAAGAGGATTCAGACATATAAATAGTAATTTGTAAAACCGAGTTTGAAAATGATAATTTTTCTAGATACAAAATCATAAATATAACCAGATGTAGAAAACCAGTAAGTATCTGAAACTAATAGAATTTTCTTAGGGGAAAAACTGTATTCTTGGGAAGTAAACATTCTTTTAGGTATTTTTTCCCAGAACTTAAAGAATTTTATAGTAATGTGTTTCATTCCCAGAAATTAATAAAACTAAATTATACAATTCCCAGAAAATATGGTTTAAAAGTTGCCTTTAGAGAAAGAAAATACTCTATTAGCAATTATTACCAAAAGAATTCATTGCCTTGAGTGAAGAAGAAAACTGAAATTCACAAACTTCGGAATCTAGATTTGTGTTTTTCAGCTGAATAAAAAGGATTAAGTATTTCCTAATGCCCATTTGGAAAGGCTAGCTAATTCAAAAATTAACTTTTTGAAAGTAAGAATTCTTTGTTTTTGCCATGCTGGGTTCTTAAATGATGGTAGGATTGAAGAATAAGAGCAAATGTCATTTTACAGATACAATTACTTTATTACTAAAAATGAATGGACTAAATCTGATTTAAATTCTTTCACAAGAGTGTCTTTTCAAAGATGCACATACAGCTGCTATTGGTCTGTAAGAAGCTTCCCTTTCAGTCAGATAAATTTTATTGTCCTCGAGATGGTAGTTTTTTTCCTAATAATCTTTTTATTTCTTTGTTGTACTTGAAGATGCAAGTCAACAAGTTCCTTTATTATGAGCTAATACACAGATTTTTACAAAAAGCAGATATTCTGTGTTTAAATTCAAACCATGTTGTTAAGAAGCATCCTTTATCTCAGTTTTTTCCTTCCTTGTCCTCTCTCTACCCTTTATTCTATTTTCAATTCCTTCATTATTCATAGATCTTTTCATGGACTTCCATTCTTCAGAATATGGTGGTCTTCCAGTGTGAAACCACTTAAGTCTATCCTTCTAATGGAAATGTTTTTCCAGTGGTTAAGACGGACATTGCTCTTGATATGACAGTCTAAATTTCCTACCTCTTTCTTTCATCTAGCTTTCATTTTCTCATCACTGTCCACGTTTTCCCCCACATGGCATTTTATGGTTTATTTTCGTAATAACATTGCCAATATTATGATACTTGTTATTTATGTAGTGTCTTACAGTTTCATAAAGGGCTTTCATTTCTTTGATTTATTTATTACATTTTGCTTCATCTAAATCTATTTGTCAAAACTGTTTTTCATTTGGAAAATGAGGCATATATTATTGTAGACCATCTATTGCCAGTAATGGTTTTCTTTTAACCAATTTTAGAATTATATTAATCCTGAAGTTTAAATCATTTCTGAAATATATTAATCCTGGATTTTAAAGCTATAAAGCATTAATGACTGTTATAACTTTTCATCTCAAAGTTACTTTAGAGAATGACAGTATTTTTTTCCCTGCAGAGTGAATGTTAAAGATATTACCAGTTTCAGTTTGGAAGAATCATACCAAAATGTTAGCTACTTTAAAAGATAGATATCTCTTGGGAATATTTCTGGCTATACATATGTGATGGTCACACATTGAATCTATTTTAAAGCGAGAGCTGAAATTATGAATGTAACATTGACATTTTTTATCCCAACAAGATAATTATCTTCTTACTGTTAAAGAGTAATATCGCCTTAGTGAGGAAAACTAATATTTCTTTTAAAAAAGTCTCACAAAAGCAAATTACTATAGTTCAATTTTCATTGTGAAGCAGGACAAAGTGAATTGGAGGTTACCCATAATAATGAACACAGCTTGTGATATTTCAGAGTTCTTTTATTTTACTGAAATTTGAGGAGAATATTTTTATAGCTGAATTCATTATGCTGAAGTCTTTCTTTAAACGCCCACTATCAGAGTTAGTGGGAGATGAAATTACACATGACGATATGTTGACCTTTGGATAGTACTTTTTAAAACATCAGTTTTCTGAGCATTTTCTTTTATTTTACCCTCATAACAATTTTGTGAAGTAGATGCTGTGTAAGAATTATTCCTGTCCAGCGTGGTGGCTCAAGCCAACCACGCTGGCTCACACCTTTAATCCCAGCATTTTGGGAGGCCAAGGTGGGCAGATCACCTGAGGTGAGGAGTTTGAGACCAGCCTGGGCAACATGGTGAAACCCCATCTCTACTAGCCGGGCGTGGTGGCGGGACCCTATAATCCCAGCTGGGCAACATGGTGAAACCCTGTCTCTGCTAAAAATGCAAAGATTAGCTGGGCATGGTGGCAGGTGCCTGTAATCCTAGCTACTCGGTAGGCTGAAGCATGACAACTGCTTCAACCCTGGGAGGCGCAGGTTGCAGTGAGCCGAGATCACGCCATTGCACTCCAGCCTGGGCGACAAGAGCGAAACTCCGTCTCAAAAAAAAAAAAAAAAAAAATTATTCCTAATCTTAGCATGTTAAAAGATTTATTATCTCCCAATTTCTGAGAGTCAAGAATATGTTAGTAGCTTACCCAGTTTGTGCTGAGTTAGGGTCAGGATGGCAGTCACTGACCCTAACTCAGAACCAACTGGGTAAGCTACTTACAAAATGTCAACTATGGTTGTAGTCATCTCAAGACTTGACTGGGCTGAAGGATCCGCTTCCAAGTTCACTAACATCATTATTGACAGGCTTCACTTCATTGTCTGTTGGCCAGAGACTTCCGTTTCTTGCCATATGGGCTTCCCCATTGGCTGATTCAATGTCATTGTCAACTGGGTGACCCCCAGCTCTGTGTGTTTGTGTGTGTGTGTGTGTGTGTGTGTGTGTGTGTGTGAAAGAGAGAGAAAGGGAAAGAGAGAGAAGAGAGGAGAGGAGAGGAGAGGAGAAGAGAGGAGAGGACAGGAGAGGAGAGGAATCTAAGAAAAAAGCCACAATCTTTTTTATAATCTAACATCAGAAATGACGTATTATTACTTCTACCGTACGCTATTGAATACTCGGGCCAACCTGGTACAACGTTACAGAGGACCGCATAAGGATGTGAATACCAAATGGTAAAGATCACTGGAACAATCCGGGAGGCTACCACAACGAATAACCAGACATTATAAAGATAATTGTGAACTTGGAAAACGACTGACCTGCTATAGATCTTAGCCATACTTTTGTAGCTTTAATTGTGGCACTAAATTTTCCACTATACCAGAATCTCTTGCTCTTCACAAGGTTTTTCTATAATCATTGCTTCCTACATTATGATAAAAGTGTGTACGTTTTAAAAAGCTAAACTACTGGATTTCATGAGTTTTGTTTGTTTTAATTTACGACTGGCTAGTTTTTCAGATGAAGAAGAGGAGGCCCACCGTCAACTGTACATGGAACTATGGCATTATTGAGAGAATGTTGTGCCTCCTGGATTATTCCTGTATGTTCCCCAGTCTTGTCTTATATATCAGACAAATCACTAATTACAAGATGGAGAGTTGTGATTGCAAAACCCTTTTATTTCACGAGTGTAGAGATTTGGAAAAGTTATATGACAGAGCCATGTGAATGCAATCTTAGAGTTTAAATGTGGTTAAGGTTTTAATAGACAAACCAGTAGGTGAAAAGATATGTGGTAATTATCAAGAAAATTTTCAAATTGTTGTCAAGCTATTTTAAAAAGGCTTAGATAACTAGGAACTTAATCAAACTAATCATCTATTATTTTATATAATAAGACTCAATAAACTATGTTATTCATTGTACTGCCTGCTAATTAGTGTTTATACCTCTTATTCATGTCATCCATGGTTTTCTAGAATTGAACTTTTACTTCTCTCAATAACTACCATTCCTCAATACCTGTGATCCATATTTGATGATTCCTAACATTAAGAGTATTTTTACATATCTGTATTTCTTGCTTCTTTTATGCATGCATTTACTTATCTGATCGATGCAAAGTACAAATGCTGTGCCAAGCATGGGGCTAGATGATAGGAGAGAATGTGAAGAGGGGAAACGAGTTGTTTCTTCCAGTGGGCTTCTTAATTTCTCTGTGGAAGATGTTCCTGAAGAAATAATTGTAAAAGAAAAAAAGGCTTATTAAATTTACAGTTGCTAAAAATGGTGTGAAGGAGGAAGACCGAGCATTGCAGCATTTTATAGAAGGGGGACCTAATCTGACATATGTGGGAGAGGAAAGTTAATCAAGTCTTCCCTGAGAAGTTTTTAATTGTTTGAGACTTACATGAGGCATGGAATACTTAGATGCACAGGTCTGTTTAAGGTATTTTTGATATGCAATTAATTTAAGTGGGAATTTCTATAGTCAAGGGCAGACTTAAAGATACTATGTTGCTACCTTTGAACATTATTGTAAATGTCATAAGCTTTTACAAAATAAGTGAACATGAAGCATGAAATTAAGCATGGAATGAAAGATCACTTTGTGTGCTTTTTAACATTAATGTACTTATTCATATATTTAATACACTTTTATTAAGTAGTGTGTCATTGTAGCAAGGGGGTTAGCCTTGGAATCAGAAAGATTTGATCGACTCTCTGCTATGGCATTACCATTTGGGGGATGACCCTGAGTCTTATTGAGACTTATTATATTCATCTGTAAAATGGGAACAGTGATACATAGTTTGAGAGCTGTTGAGATACAGGTTGAGCATCCCTAATCTGAAATCCCAAATGCTCCAAAGTCCTACATGATGCCGCAAGTAGAAAATCTCCCACCTGACCTTATATGAAAAGTCACAGCCAAAATGCAATCAAAACTTCATTTCATGCATATAATTATTCAAAAATATTATATGAAGTTACCTTCCTCCTATGTGTATAAGGCATATAGCAAACATAAATAAATTTCATATTAGATTTGGGTTCCATCCCCAAGATATGTCATGATATATATGCAAATATTCCAAAATCTTAAAAAACCCAAAATTTGAAACAATTCTCGTCCCAAGCATTTTGAATAGGGATACTCAACCTCTAATGTAGATGAAGCATTTATCAACATCTGGGACATTGTTGGTCTTCACTACATGGTAGCTATTATTATCATCATCATTATTATTGTTATTTTTATTTGTTAGGGTTAAAAATAAACCAGCCTAGTTTGAGTTACAGTAATTGTTTTGTAACTGAATTGCAGAAATGCTATTAAAATTTCAGTATCTTAATACAGAGCTCTGGAACTACATTTATAATTATTATCTGAGACTACTTGACTACTGTGTGTCCTTTGGAGAATGTTGTAATATAGTCTAATTCAATAATTAGAGGTATTGAAGAACCACAGGTTGCTCATAAAAGAACAGGAAATGACTAAATAACCTTGATTTTGGTAACTTGTATTTATGGTTATTTGAATGTATGTAATTAGAAACTACTTAGTGAAACCTGAAGTGGTGGGAATTGATGGTGGGGAGGAAGGAAGGGAGGCTTAGAGGACATTTATTGTCAGCACTGCTGATGATCTTAGCCTTCATTCTATTGGTGACAGAGAGGCAATGAAAGTTTGTAAGCAGAGGTGTGAAGTGGGCAGATCTGTGTTTGATGACATGCTTGGAGGAAGGGGTGGAAGATCAACTGAATAGGAAGTGGAGAAGCCAGTTAAAGGTGTACTAATAGGTCATGTGAATATATCTGAGGAACTGAACTGATTATAGGTTGTAAAGCAATTGACTAACAAAACTGAGAAATGGTGATGGCCTGAAAAAAGGTAGAATTAAAATAAATCTTTAGGAAGTAAAATTGGCAGGGGTTTTTGATGAATTGGATGGAGTAAAGGTAGGAGTAGTTTTCAAGGAAATTGATGACTCAGAGGTGGAGAAAAGTATTGAGAGAAAGGCAAGGGCATATTTGAAAAAAAGAAAGAATTCAAGGATAAAAATCAACCAGACTTGGTAATTCAGTGGATGGGTGGAGGTGAGAAAAAGAACTCATGAATTACTCCAGGAAGATGCCACCTTTTGAGCAACAGCGTGTAGCTGAGAAATGTTATTTAGAGGAAAAGTTTATAATGTTTGCTTTAATTCAATTTGTTGACTTTGAAGTGCTTATGGGCTATCCAGGTCTAGGTGGTTATAACAGGTAGACACTAGATAATGTATGTCTGTCCTGAAGACATAAGTCTGGGCGATATAAACAGATCTATGACTGCTGACCTCAGGAGTAGAGGACATGTTTTAGAAAACACAGATCCAGTGAGAAAGCAGTGTTGCCATTAACTTCTCTTTGTCTTTTCTCATAAGTCTGTTCATCAAGAATCATTTTCAAACATGTCCTATTTATCACATAATTCCATGTCAGGATCTTGACTCAGATTCTTACTCCTTCTTCCTGAGAACCTTGAAACAATTCTCTATGCCCCCAGTTTCTGCCTCTAGCACCACTAGAATTTTTTTACTGTGACAAAAATCTGATCCATAAATAATCATCTGATTTGATGATGAAAGACAGTTAATGCCTCTTCACTGCTTACAATGTAGAGATCTGACTTTGTAACATTAAATATAATGGGGCTCATCTCAAATTACACCTTCCCATGTGCCCAAGTCCTTACCAAATTTACCACTATCTCCTACACACATCGTGTCTTTTAATGCTTCGACATCTTTGTTCAAGCTGTTGGCATTTACTAAAATATCCCTCTCCACCTTGTTTGTAGGATGAGCTACTACTCAGACTTCCAGTACCACTCCGATGCCATCTGTGTTCAGAAACATTCTCTGACTCCTGAATTCTCATCCCAGTCTCAATTCAACACTATGTGTGTGTACAGAAATCTACTTATGTGTTCATGTTTAAAGATAATGGCATTATTTCGTTTATCCCTTTATTCTGTGGCTGTTACATAAAAACATCTGATAATTACTTATTCAATTGAATATGGCAGAGATCAACTCAGTAAAATTCTGTGGATGAGTGTATGAAAAGAAATGCTAAATTAGGTCTTTAATAGTTGTGAGGAGAACAATTTACACCAGTGTGATTATTAGAGGTCCTCGCAGAAATGTTAATCCTTTCCCAAGAACCAAGAATCATGAGAGAAATAGCCCTTGCAATGGTCTGAAGAAAAAAGAGGTAAACTGGAAAGGAGGTCAGTTAAAAACACCTTTATTACTGAGTGAAGTTGGGCCAAGGGAAATTAATTGATGTGAGACTGTGAAATTGTACTTTATCTGTTTGTTGTCCACAGTTACATTATACTTCATCCCTTACCATAAAGATGAGACAATGCCTACATGAATTTTAAGCATAATTGAAAATCAAGTTGTAACTGGTGATTTATAATATTACCCATTTCTTGAAATAGCTCTTAAACAGCATCAGCCATTTTCTTTTTACAAACCAAATAGAAGAAAAATTTTCTGTTTATCTCAGAAAAATCATAAGGACAAAATGTAAGTTTACATATATGTGTACACACATTCACACATAATTTTACAGAAAATGAAAACCAAATAAAAGAACAGAAACTTAACCTTTACAAAGTTACTTTCATCATTTCTGTGGTTATAAATTATACGTAATCACTGTAGAAAAATTAGAAATTATGTACAGTCATGCATCATTTAACAATGAGAATAAATTCTGATAAATCCTTTGTTAGGTGATTTAATCATTGTGGGAACATCATAGAGTGTCCTTACACAGACCTATATGGCATAGCCTGCAATACACCGAGGCTATGTGGTATAGCCTATTGCTCTTAGGCTATAAACCTGTACAGCATGTTATTGTACTGGAAGTTACAGGCAATTGTAACACAATGGTAAGTATTTGTGTAGCTAAAGATAGAAAAAGTACTATAAAATATGCTATAAAAGATAGAAACTCTTACACCTGTGTAGGGCACTTACTATGAATAGAATTTGAAGGACTGGAACTTGCTCTGGGTGAGTGAGTAGTGAGTGAATGTGAGGGCCTAGGACATTATGTACACTATTGTAGATTTTACAAACACTAAACACTCAGGTTACACTAAATTTATTTAAAAATATTTTCCTTTCTTCAATAATAAATTAACTTTATCATACTGTAACATTTTACTTTATAAATTTCATAAAGTAAAAGTTCATAAAGTTAAAATAATTTTTTAACTTTTATCTCTTTTATACTAATACTTAGATTAAAACACAAACACACTACACAGCTTTACAAGAATAGTTTTTTTTTTTTTTTTTTGAGATGGAGTCTCACACTGTCACCCAGGCTGTAGTGCAGTGGGTGTGATCTTGGCTCACTGCAATCTCCGCCTCCTGGGTTCAATCAATTCTTCTGCCTCAGCCTCCGAGTAGCTGGGACTACAGGCATGTGCCACCAGGCCCAGCTAATTTTTTTTGTATTTTTAGTAGACATGGGGTTTCACCATGTTGGCCAGGATGGTCTTGATCTCCTGACCTCATGATCTGCCCACCTTGGCCTCCCAAAACAAAAATAGTTTTATTCTTTATATATTTATTCTGTAAGCTTTTTCTATTTTTAAATTATTTTATTTTTTAAACATTTGTGTTAAAAACTAAGATACAAACATTCCTTAGTCTAGGCTACACAGGGTCAGGATCAATATCACTGTCTTCCACCTCCACATCTTGTCCCACTGGAAGGTCTTCAGGGGCAATAACATGCATGGAGCTGTCATCTTTTTTTTTTTTTTTTTTTTTTTTTTTTGATGGAGTCTCATTCTATTGCCTAGGCTGGAGTGCAGTGATGTGATGGTCTTGCTCGCCTGACCCCATGATCCGCCTGCCTCGGTCTCCCAAAGTGCTGGGATTACAGGTGTGAGCCACCGCACCCAGCAGGAGCTGTCATCTCTTATGATGATGAAGGCTTCTTCTGGAATATCTCCTGTGGGACCTGCTTGAGGCTGTTTCACGGTTAATTATTTTGCAGGAAGAAGGAGAACACTCTAAAATAATGATTAAAAGTATAGCATAGCAAATACATAAACTAGTAACAGTCATTTATTATCATTTCAAGTATTACGTACTGTATAAAATAGTATGTACTATGCTTTTATACCACTGGCAGTGCAATAGATTTGTTTAGACAAGCATCAACACAATGTTGTGCTACCATGTTGTGAGCAAAGGAGAGGCGAGAGAAGGAGAGAAGAGCTGCAGCCTTCCGGGATCGCAGACCTAGGAGCTCTCTGAGCCAGAGCTGTAACACCCTCTTTGGGGCTTGGTGACTCCTGGCATCTCCAAGCTTCCAGGCACCACTGCGTTTCCCTATGCCAGCTGTAGAAGCTGCTTGTGGTACGCCTGGTCCAGCCACAGCATTGCAGGGAGCTGGTACCCATACCGGCGCCTGGAGCTGCCCGCCCTGCTGCAGCTAGCATGCCTGGCTGTGCGCAGTGGCCGGACCCCACACTCACTCACTCACACATCACTCACTACTCTATACCTGGCTTACCCTTGGCAGGTGTGGGATCCAGGCCAGTAGTGTGAGCCAAATTCAGACTCTTAGGTTGAGTGGGTAAAACGAGCCCAGAGAGCCCTAGCAAAACTCAGGCAAAGGAGCCACTGGCCAAGAAAGTTTCCAGCTGGAAAAGTGACACCCCAAGGATCCTGTGACATAATGGAACTACTGGCATATATGGGATTCATTGTTGACCAAAATGTTATGTGACACATGACTGCATATGTTTAAAGAAAATGAAAACAACCCCAAATTACGCCAACTAGAGTAAGTGACAATTTTACACATATCTTGGAATTACCTTTACATGGAAATGTTTATGTGTTTGTAATAACGAGGATCACAGCCTATATGTAATTTTATATTTTATCTTTAAAATTAACTATTAAAATGTATGTGATATCAGTAAATATTCTTATGAACACCTAATTTTAATGGCTGTGTAATATTTAAACATGCTGTCCTTTTAAAATGTATTTATTTATTTGTTTGTTTTTAAACCACCTATCATCTTTATTTTCTAGAATTGAAAAGTTTTTGTTGACATATTAATAGTTGTACATAGCTTTGGGTACATGTATATAATGTACAATGATCAAATCAGAGTAATTAGTATATCTATTACCACAAACATTTATTTTTTTCTTTTTGTTGGGAACGTTAAAATCCTTCTGTTCTAGTTATTTTGAAATAAACAATACAAATACAAAAAATTAGCCAGGTGTGGTGGTGCACGCCTGTAGTCCCAGCTACTCAGGAGGCTGAGCCAGGAGAATTGCTTGAACCCAGGAGGCAGAGGTTGCAGTAAGACGACATCATGCCACTGCACTCCAGCCTGGGTGACAGAGAGACTCAGTCTCAGGAAAAATAAAAAAGAAAGAATTCTCCTTTCTTCCTCCAACTTCAGTGCTCAGTTGCCCTAATATTCCATGTTATTTCAAGTCTTTATGTCTTTGTTCATGTAATGTCCTCTGTTTTCGGTACTTTTTTCTCCAGTCTAACCTGCCTAGCAAATACTGAATCTTCAAGACCCGAGTCAGACTGCCACCTGAATAAACCTCTGATCCAAACTCCTTGACCACTTTTTTCTCTTTGACCTATCTGTACATGGTCACATTATTATCATACCATCTATAGCATGTCATGATGCTTATTTATTGATAGGCCTTAAATTCTCTACTAGAAATAAGCTTTGTGGTGGTAAGATTAAAATAACACCTAACACAGTGCCCAGTACAGTGTAATAAGAAAAACTAACATCTATTTTACACTTAGTATGTACCAGGTGCTTCAAAGTGTTATACATGTTTTAGATCATCTAATTCTCAAAGAGTCCCAACAGAAACACATCATTAATATCACTGCTTGACAGATGAGGAAGTGGAGACATAGGGAGTTGAAGTAATTTGCCTGAGGTTGCTAGTAAGTGCTGACTTCACGATGCAAAACCAGAAAAACTAGCCCCAAATTCCAGTTTTTAAGTACTCTTTCCCTCTATATTGCCTTTCTGAATAGGCACTTCAAAATATTTGCAGGATGAATTAATGCATTACTTTCCAAGGAGGTTGTCTTTGATTGCTTTCTCCAGCTTCTGAAAATATTAATCCCCTTCTCCTTAGCAAAATGTACAGTCTTTGCACATTTACAATCACACTTAAATCTTGACTTTCCAACCTATTTGTTTGCTTTTCTTCCTTCTACCTTCTTTAATTTTCTATTTTTTGTTTTCTCCCTCTTTCTGTCTTTTCTGTTTTTGTACTGTCTTAGAGAATACTTTTGCCCTCTGTTGTTTGGTCACTCAGAAGTGGCCTGTCCTAGGCTCTTGTTCTGGCTGTCTTTCTTTCTTCCCCTGTCTCACTCTGTGCCTGGGATGCTGACCTCCCTGAACTGCACCAGCAGACTCTCATGCCCCCTGGCTTCTGCTTGTGTTCCACCAACAGGAAGAAATTAGGGGGCGGAAGGAGAGTGATACCCCAGCAATCCTTGAAATACCCCCTGGAAAGTTATTTAGGATGGGTGGGGGACTGGTTGAGTCCCTTAATAATGGTCACAATCCTATCAGGTGACCTCATTCGAATTCATTTTATTCCTGGGTTGTGCTAACTACTTCTTCCCCTGCCCCTTCATGTTTAGGCTTAGTAACAGCTCCTGGCTGTTGTAACTAAAAGAAATAACTCTACCCTTACCTTTGTGATTAGAACTCTATCAAACTGCTCAGTCTCTCAGTACACCATATCTGTTCTGCGACCCTGACTAATAGACCTCCACAATTTTTTTCAACCTTCCTAACACCCCAACTCTGTCTATGCATCTACCCTTCTGCATCTAGCCCATGTGACTTAGGGGAAGATGACTTTCACATTCAGCTGTAGAGTGAGATCCTCAATGGTCTAGATCAATAATAGAAGTCTCTTCTTCCATGCCAGAAACTTGCTCTGAAAATCAAGCTTAAGACAATCAGGGCAAAACATTTCTCTGGCGTCTGCCATCATGCCACATATGATGGATATGGAGCTTAAGTTTTTCTCTGCCATACAGCACAGAGGAGTTTTATTTCATGGTTGAAGTGTACTTTCCTCCCCACTCTCTTCTGCTAGAGTTGAACAAGGCGTTGAGTTGTCCTGGTTGTTGCTGGCAGCTATTTTGCAACGATGAGAGGCACTATCCTGACGAGAAAACTAACTCAGAGAAGACCAAGAAGATTGCAAGACACAGCTGGAAATTGGATGATACCAAACTTGAAGTCCTCCTTTTCTCCAGATTTTTGTTCCATAATATATTTCATATATATATACATATATACATATATATATACACATACATACATATATACACATATATATACATATATATGTGTATATATATACACGTGTGTGTGTGTATATATATATATATATATATATATATATATATTTGTTTGTTTCTTTTTTTGAGACAGAATTTTGCTTCTGTTGCCCAGGCTAGAGTGCAATGGCTCACTGCCACCTCTGCTTTTTGTGTTCAAGTGATTCTCTTACCTCAGCCTCCCAAATAGGATTACAGGTGCACACCACCACACGTGGCTAATTTTGTATTTTTAGTAGAGATAGGGTTTCACTATGTTGGACAGGCTGGTTTTGAACTCCTGACCT
>CAUYLG010030172.1:0-14203 GCA_963573385.1 Cacajao melanocephalus
CCTGGGCAGTAGAACAAGAATCCTGTTCTCTCTCCCTCTTTTTCTTCCTCTTTCTTTCTCTCATACATTCTTTTTCTTTCTTTCTTTCACTCTCACTTTCTTTCTTCTCTTTTTCTTTCTTTCAAAAAAAAAAAAAAAAAAAAAAAAAAAAAAAAAGAAGGGACTTCAACAGATATTTGCGCACTAATGTCATAGCAGCATTATTCACAATAGTCAAAACGCAAAAGCAACCCAAGTGTCCACTGAGAGACAAACAAAACGTGTTATATGCATACAATAGAATATCATTCTGCCTTAAAAAAATTAAGTTTTTTACGGAAATTGGCACATGCTACACCAGGATAAACTCTGAGGATATTATGCTAAGTGAAATAAACCAGTCACAAATGGGCAAATAGTTATGATTCCACTCATGTGTGGCACCCAGAGTAGAAAAATTCACAGCCAAAGATAGTAGCAAGGTGGACATCAGGGGCTGGGGGAGGAGAAAATGATGAGTTATTGTCAACAGGTACAGAATTTCAGTTTTGCAAGATGGAAATTCTGGAGATGGATGATAGTGATAGTTGAACAATGTATGGATGTACTTAATTCTACTTAACTGTAGGCCTAACAATAATTAAGATGGTAAATTTTATGTTCTATATATTTTACCACAATTTTTAGATATTTTTAAATTACATATTTATTTGCTGGTTGTCTGTAGTATGCTAGGCACCATTATAGGAGCAGGGTATAAGTCATAACCTCACTTTCTCCTCAACTTAAATTTTGAGGAGAAAGTGAGGTTATGAACGAGCTCTCATATTTTTTATTTATGAACAAGCTTTGGATGCCAAAATGTTTAGCTTCGATTTCCAATGAGTGTGGGATATCATCATTTAAATGGCAAATAATATTTTCTGGGATATTGAAATTGCTTATTTAAAGATACATGCAAAAGACATGAGATAAATTCATATTTATCAATGATTAAATTTAGAATTGAGGAAATCATGATTAGAACAGAAATAAACGAAATAGAGAATGAGAAAAAATAAAAAAGATCAAAAAAGCTGCAAGTTAATTTCTTGAAAAGATATGCAAAACTGACAAACCTTTAGCTATACTTAGAAAAGCCAGATAACAACATAAATAAAATTATAAATGATATTTCCACAGTTACCGCAGAGATACAAAGATGATAAGAAAGAAACTACTATTAACAACTATATTCTAACAACTTTGATATCCTGAAAGAAACAGATAAATCCCTAGTAACATCCAATCTACCAAGACTGAATCATGAAGAAAAAGAAAATCTGAACAGACCAATAATGAGTAAAGAGATTGAATCAGTCATGAAAAACTCTCAACAAAGAAAAGCCCAGGACTGGATTGCTTGACTGGTGAATTTTACCAAATCATTCTTTGGAAAGGATTGATGACAATCCTTCTCAAACTTTCACAAATAATTGAAGAGGAGGAAATATTTCCAAGTTTATTTATGAGACCCACATCACCCTGATATCAAAGCCAGACAAGAATACTACAAGAAAAGAAAATACAGGCCAATATTCCTGACAAGCCTCCATGTAAAATCCTCAGCAAAGCTCTAGCAAACAGAACTCAACAGACAGCACATTGAAGGATCATCTACCACGATCAAGTGTGATTTATTCCTGAGATGCAAAGTTGGTTCAACGTAGGTAAATCAAGAAGCGTGGTACACCACATTAACAGACGAAGGATAAAAATCACACAATCATTTCAACAGACAGAGAAAAAGCATTTGACAAATTTCAACATCTTATGATGAAACCTGTCAACAAATTTAAGTACAGAAGGAATATAATTCAACATATTAAAAGACATATGTGAAAGCTCAATTGTGAAAAGATGAATGTTTTTCCTCTAAGATCAGGAACAAGGCAAGAATGCCCACTCTTACCACTTTTATTTAACACAGTACTGCAAGTCCTTGCCAGGGAAAATAGGTAAGAAAAAGAAATAAAAGGCATCCAAATTTGAAAGAAAAAAGTAAAGTTGTCTCTGTTTGCAGATGACATAATCTTACATACAGAAAAACCTAAAGCCTCCACACAAAAAAAAATAATGTTAGAATTATTAAACAAATTCTGTAAAGTTCCAATGCATTTTCCACAGAAATAGAGCAGTCCTAGAATTCATACCAAATCCCAAAATATGCCAAAGCAACCTCAAGTAAGAAAACAAAGCCAAAGGCGTCATATTTCCTGATTTCAAAGCATATTACAAAGCCACAGTAATGAAAACAGTGTGAATACTGGCATTAAAACCAGACATACAGACCAATGGAACATAATCAAGAGCCCAGAAATAAGCCCATATATACAGGATCAACTAATTTTGGACAAGGGTGCCAATACACAATGAAAAAAGAATAATCTCTTCAGTAAATGGTGCTGGGAAAACTGAATACCCACATGCACAAAAATGCAATCGAACACTATCTTATAAACAAAAAAAAAATCAACTCTAATGGATTAAACCTAAACACAAGACCCCAAATGGTAAAACTCCTAAAAGAAAGATGGGGGAAAGTTCCTTGACAATGATCTTGGCAATAAACTTTTGGATGTCAACCCCTAACCTCAGTCAACAAAAGCAAAAATAAACAAGTAAGACTACATCAAACTGAAAAGCTTCTGCATGGTAAAGGAAACAATGAACAAAATGAAAAAGCAGCCTATACAACCAAGAAAACATGAGGAGAAAATATTTGTGAATCACATATCTGATAAAGGGTTAATACCTGAAATATATAACTAGCTCACACAACAGCAAAAATAATAATTACCCCCCAAAATTGGCAAAGGCCCCAAATAAACATTTTCCCAAAAAAGACATAACAAATGGACAAGTATATGAAAACATGTACAATATCACTAATCATTAGAGAAATACAAATCAAAACTTCCATGAGCTATCTCCGCACACTTCTTGGGATGACTACTATTCTGAAAAACAAAAGATAGGGGAGAATGTAGAGAAAGGGAAACCAATGCACATTGTTGGTGAGAATTTAAGTTGGTATAACCATACAGAAAAGAGTAGAGAGTTTCCTTAAAAAATTAAAAATAAAACTATCATAATAAGCTGGCCATTCTACTTCTGGGTATATATCCCAAATAAATCGAAATTAATATCTCAAAGAGATATCTACACTGCTATGGTAATTGCAGCATGATAACCAACATATGGAGACAACCTTCATGTCCATGGATGGATGAATACATTTAAAAAATGTGGTATACACATGCAATGGAATATTATTCAACCTTGAAAAAAGAAGGAAATCTTGCCATTTGGGACAGCATGAGTGACTCTGGAGGGTATTAGCTCAAGCCAGACACAGCAAGATAAATATGACATGACTTTAGTTATATGCAGAATCTTCATGGAATTGTAGAGTAGTGATTGCCAGAGCCTGGTTGGTGGGGAGAAATGTGGAGGTAATGGTTAAGGGGTACAAAGTTTCAGTTATGTGAGATAAATAAATACTAGGGTTGTGCTATATAGTATAGTGCCTCTAGCTAACAACTCTATATTGAATATTTAAAATTTGCTAAGAAGGTAATCTTATGTTTAGTGTTCTTACCATAAAAATTCTAATAATAACAAAGGGAATGGGGGGAGACTTTGGGATGTGAAGTATATGTCTATGGTCTTGACAGTGGTGACTTTTTCATGAGTGTATACTTATCCCCAAACACATTGAGTTGTGTGCGCTAAATACAGCTTTTTATATGGCAATCACACTTGAATAAAGTTTTTTCAAAAGAAAGAGAATAACAATTTTTGATTATGCAACACTGATTTTTGGCTTGTAACTTAATTTTGGCATGTGACCCAGTTCAAACACTTGTAGGACAATGCAATAGCAAAACTTCAATCTTAGCAAACATCGCAATTGTATACGGATGAGGTTTCTTATTACCTCCATAAAAGCAAAAAATATGCATGATGGAAATCTTTCTCATTTTAGGAACATTCATCCATGAGTACATAAAGTAACTGATGAAATGAGTGAGTCACAGCTCTGTGCTTCATGAAGAATCTCAAAAACATATTGCTCAGAAAGAAGCAAGTCACCAAAATGCATACAATTTTGTAGTGTGACTATATACAAAGAACAAAATGTGGCAAAATTAAATAGCATTATTTAGGAATACAATCAACTGTAATAAAATTAAAAACAAAGTCAAGAAGATCATTATCATAAAAGACATGGTAATGACTTACTCTAGCAGAAAAGCACATAATTAGGCAAGAACACATAAAGGATTTCCCAAACACAGGTAATATGCTTAATTTGTGTGGAGTAACTTAGGGAAACATCTTATTTTATTATTAAGCTGAAAGTGTACATCAAAAATACTCTTTTTTGTGCATAATAAGGGTTCACATTACTGTCTGCACCTTAGAATGATCTAAAGCTTTAAAAAAGTATGGATTCCAGGACCCCATACCCAGATAGAATGATTTAATTGGTCTGTGGTGGGGCCAAGGCAGAAATAATATCTTATGCTTCTCAAAAGATTTTTAGATGTAGCCAAGGTTGAGAACCACAATCATTGATGCATTTCACAATAGGAAATAAATATTATTTAATTTTTTTTAAAACAAAAGAAAGAGAAGGGAGAGAGGAGGGAGAGAAAAAGAAAAATGAAAAGAAAACAAAGTTTTGCCTCTTCACAGAAATACATTTGTCATGGTGGGCCGTGGGTAGCATTAGGATCAGAACCAATGAGAACAAAGGGCAAAAAATTAAACAAGGAGTGTCTTTCCGGAAATGGATTTTCTGGGATCTTGTAAAAACTGGAGATACAGAATATTTCAGATTATATAAACCTTGAGGCTATGGTGGTTTAGGGCCTCCAGCTAACCTTACGGAGGCTGTGTTCTTACAGTCTCTTTCAGATATTTCCTAGCTTATTGGAGAATTCCATCTATTGCCCAAAGAAAGCTGTATTCCACTCAGCTTCATTTCAGTGTGTTTATGGGTTTATGATATTTAATACATACCAAGACAACTTTCAATCAGTGATTCAACTCATAAAAACATATCTAAGAAAAAAAAAAGCCTACACTAAAGAAGATCTAGAAATATGTAAACAAGAGTAGAACATTAATGAGTGACAAAATTAATTTCTAAATAGGCTCACTTCTTGTTTTCTTTTTAAAATTAATTCAACTAACACATTTAATCTTAGTACACACTAAAAGAACCTTTTGATACTTTGGACTATGCTTATATTCAAAGCAATTAAGAAAATGAAAGCATCACACAGCCAAACGAATTCCTATGAGTCTGTGATAATCAGGATAATCACCTAATTCCACATTTTAGTTTCCACCAGAGTGGGACAATTAAGGGAACTCTAATTAACCATAAGAAATAAACAACTATAATGAATACAGGATGTTCCCTTGGTGCAAAGCACAAGAGATTTTTTTTTTTTTAAGTATGTAGGCCAGCCATGGTAGCTCACATATGTAATCCTAGCACTCCATGAGGCCAAGCCAGGTGAATCACTTGAGGTCAGGAGTTTGAGACCAGCCTGGCCAACATGGAGAAACCGAGTGTCTACCAAAAATATAAAAATTAGCTGGAAATGCTAGTGCATGCCTGTAATCCCAGCTGCTCAGGAGGCTGAGGCAAGAGAATTACTTGAACCCTGGAGGTGGAGGTTGCAGTGAGCTGAGATTGTGCCACTGCACCCCAGCCTGGGAAAGATAATGAGATTCCATCTCAAAAACTTTTTTTTTATTTAAAAAAGTATGTAGATTATGCAACTAGAAAAATAATATGCACTAGCATTTTGTAATAGTAAAGAAACCATATTGGACCAAAAGTGCCACAAGAAAAAAAAAAAAAACCTTATGGTATATTATTTTGGTAGGGAACTTGGGAGTAAGGTAAGGTTAAAGGGCATTTACATATGAAGACTGTAGATTATGGGGTGAATTACATCCTCTCCCCTAAAATTCCTAAGTAGAAGTCCCAACCCTTGGTATCTCAAATGGGGTCATATTTGGAAATAAGGCCTTTAAAGAGATAATTAAGATTAAATGAGATAAAATGGGTAAGCTGTAATCCATGTTACTATATTGGGACATAGGGCTGTAAAAAAGGTCCTTAAATTGAACTGAAGCCCTAAGGGTGGAGCAGTAATCCAATGTGACTTGTGTTGTTACAAAGTGAGAGACAGATGCCAGACAAGTCCATGTTAAACATTCCTGATCTGAAAATCCAAAATCTGAAATGCTTCAAAATTCAAAATGTTTTCAGCATGGAGTTATGATATCAGTGAAAAATTCCACATTTGGTCTCATGTGATGGGTCATATGTATTATTTAAAATATTGAATAAAATTAACTTCAGGCTATGTACATTTGTGTATATGAAACATAAGTGAATTCTGTGTTTGGATCTGGGCCCCATTCCCAAGATACCTCATGTATATGCAAATATTCCAAACTCTGAAAAAATAAAAAAATTGAAACACTTCTGGTGCCAAGGATTTCCAATAAGGAATACTCAACCTGTACAGGCACAGAGGAAAGAACTTGTAATAACACAGGTAGAATACAACAATCTTCAAGTCATGGAGAGAGGCCTCAGAAGAAACCAAGCCTTCCAACACCTTGATCTTGGACTTCCAGCCTCCAGAACCGTGAGAAAATTAACTTCTCCTGTTCAAGATGCCCAGTCTGTGGTATTTTATTATCACAGCCCTTGCAAACTAACATAAGCACTAAAACGTAAAGATAGAAAATATAGAAACACATAATATTCATTTAATTTTGGGGGGCTTCTTAAGCCTAATGATAAAAGCAAAAACAATAAAACTTTGACTAAATTTAAAAAATTGGAAAAAAAAAGTTTTCATGAAAAGTACTAGAAACAATATATGAAGACAATGAAAAGCATGACAAACATTTATATTATATACTATTTTTTTAAAAAAAAGTTAATATAGTTAATGAAGACAGACCACTTCTGAATCAACACAAGAAAGCAAGCAGCTCAACAGAAATTATTGGCAAGAAAACAAGTGGAGGATTCTCAAAAGAAGAAAAATAAATGTTCAATAATTAGCACATGCATTTTTTTAAAAAGATTCAACCTCATTATTAATCATAGATGTAAATTAAACTACAATATCATGATTAGAATATTTTTGCTTAAAAAATTAAGATTTCTTTGTAAAAAGTTTCGTAATGATTTAAAGAAATTGACAAACTATTTAACCTAAATTTAAAAAGAAAAGGAATCATGATGGGAGTGGTGGGATTATAAGAAAGGTTTAAGTTTTTGAATTACAGAGACAGGAAAAGATATCTACAGACTCTGGAGAGGCCAGGCATGGTGGCTCAGTAATTGTAGCACTTTGGGAGGCCAAAGCAAGTGGATTGTTTCAGCTCAAGAGTTTGAGATCAGCTTGGGCAACATGGCAAAGCCCTGTCTCTACCAAAAATACAAAACAATTAGCTGGGTGTGGTGACACATGTGCCTGTGGTCACGGGTACTTGGGAGACTGAGGTGGGAGGATTGCTCGAGCCTGTGAAGTTTAGGCTGCAGTAAGCTATGATCACACTACTGTATTTCAACCTGGGTGACAGAGTGAGATTCTGTCTCAAAAAATTTTTTTAAAAAGACTCCAGAGAATCAAACAGCAAGCAACCTCAACAGAGAGTGTCTAAAGAAAGAGCACTAAGAACAATGGGTTAGGTGAAAATGTACATGTGATACAAATTCTTAATTGACAGTATATATTAAAGTCATAATTTTACATATTTTTAAGCTAAGAAATTATCTTATAAAAAAGCAATCTATGACAAGCCCACAGCCAACATAATACTGAATGGGGAAACATTGAAAGCATTCCCTCTGAGAACTGGAACAAGACAAGGATGCTCACTCTCACCACTTCTATTCAACATAGTACTGGAAGTCCTAGCCAGAGCAATCAGAGAAGAGAAAGAAATAAAGGGCATTCAAATTGGTAAGGAGGAAGTCAAACTGTCACTGTTTGCTGACCATATGATCATATACCTAGAAAACCCTGAAGACTCCTCCAAAAAGCTCCTAGAACTAATAAATGAATTCAGCAAATTTCAGGATACAAAATTAATGTATTCAGCAGCTCTGCTATACAACAGTGACCAAGCTGAGAATCAAATCAAGAACTCAACTCCTTTTACAACAGATGCAAAAAACAACAAAAACAAAAACAATGTAATTCCCATGAAAATACCACCATCATTCTTTACATAACTAGAAATAAAAGCCATTCTAAAATTCATATGGAACAAAAAAGAGCTCACATAGCCAAAGCAAGACTGAGCAAAAAACAAATCTGGAGGCATCACATTACTTGACTTCAAACTGTACTATAAGGCCATAGTCACCAAAACAGCATGGTACTGGTATAAAAATAAGAACATAGGCCAATGGAACAGAATAGAGAACCAAGAAATTAAACCAAATACTTAGAGCCAACTTATCTTTGACAAAACAAGCAAAAACATAAAGTAGGGAAAGGACACCCTATTCAAAATATGGTGCTGGGATAACTGGCTAGCCACATGTCGGATAATGCAACTGAATCCTCATCTCTCACCTTATGCAAAAATCAACTCAAGATGGACCAAGGACTTAAATCTAAGACCCGAAACTATAAAAGTTCTAGGAAATAACTTCGGAGAAACCCTTCTATACATTGGCTTAGGCTAAGACTTCATGACCAAGAACCGAAAAGCAAATGCAACAAAAACAAAATAAATAGTAGGACTTAATTAAAGAGCTTCTGCACAGCAAAAAGAACGGTGAGCAGAGTAAACAGACAACCTGCAGAGTGGGAGAAAAATCTTCACAATCTATACATCTGACAAAAGACGAATATCCAGAATTTACAATGAACTCAAACAAATCAGCAAGAAAAAATAATCCCAATCAAAAAGCAGGCTGAGAACAAGAATAGATAATTTTCAAAAGAAGATACACAGATGGTCAACAAATATATGAAAAAATGCTCAACATCACTAATGATCAGGGAAATGCAAATCAAAACCACAATGTGCTACCACCTTACTTCTGAAAGAATGGTCATAATCAAAAAATAATAGATGTTGGTGTGGATGTCGTACTGTCGTACAAAGGGAACACTTTTACACTGCTGGTGGAAATGCAAACTAGTACAACCACTACGGAAAACAGTGTCAACAGTCCTTAAAGAACTAAGAGTAGAACTACCATTTGATCCAGCAATCCCACTACTGGGTATCTACCCAGAGGAAAGGAAGTAATTATATGAAAAAGATTACTGCACACAAATGTTTATAGCAGCACAATTCACAATCGCAAACATAGGTAATCAGCCCAAATGCACACCAGTCAATGAGTAGATAAAGAAATTGTGATGTGTGTGTGTGTGTGTATTCGTTCCTTTTCTTTTTTTTTGTGTGTGTATGTATTTATATATATATATATATATATATAAATTTATAAATACACATACACACACCACAAAAAGGAAGGAATTAATAGCATGGAACTGGAGACTGTTATTCTAAGGAAACTAACTCAGGAACGGAAAACCAAACATCCTATGTTCTTACTCTTAAGTGGCAGCTAAGCTATGAGGATGCAAAGGCGTAAGAAAGAAACAATGGACTTTGAGGACTGAGGGGAAAGGGTAGGAGGGGCTAAGGGATAAAAACTACAAACTGGGTTCAGTGCATGCTGCTCAGATGATAGGTACGCCAAAATATCTCAAATCACCACTAAAGAACATACTCATGTAACCAAATACCACCAATGAAATTTAAATTAAATTTAAAATAAAAGAAATAAAGAAAGAAATGACCTTATAAGAACCTGTGGTAGGCTATTGGTCCTCTATACAAATACACATTCTCTTCCTCTTCCCTAGTAATACAACTTGGTTTTGAATAAACACATTTCCTAGACTTCCTTATGATTAATCATGCAACTAAATTGTGGTTAATACATTATAAACAGAATTAATAACAAAAGCTTCAAGAAAACAATTTTAAAATACACCTAGTATGTGTCCTTTGCCTATTTCTCTGCCTTATTTTTCTTGCCAGCCAGAAGGAATCTATAATAACCAGAACTAAAGCAGCCTTTTGAATTATCATTCCTCTCACAATATTTTAGGCACCCCTCTACCCTTCTCCATTCTCACTCTGCTGTTCTAGTATAGTTCATTACTTTTTATCCTCACTATTGGACTAGCTATCTATTAGAATAATCAACTTATCTGTGTAATATTCTTCTATACTTGCTTGTAGGAGGTACTGTATTAATATTTATTAAATATATAATATCATGTTCTAAGAATAGATTTTCAACAAGCTTATAGTGGATTTGTGTTTTCATTTAGGTTTCAGTAATATCTAGGCATGGTAAGGCTAACAGACAGGGAGATGACTGCCATGGAAAAGATAGGTTTTTATACTTACAGATCCTCGGTGAAGGGAAAACACTTCACTGCAGGGAGCTGCACAGGAAAATACTTGGACTGATCTAGAGGCAGAAGGAGATATGGAATTGTGGACAAGAGCCTTTATTGTAGTTTTATGAGAAGCTGATTTACAACTGGCTAGTTTAAATAATTTCAGTAAACTCTTAAGGCACAGTGGCTATTCCTGGTATCTGGTACTTAACCCTAGGATGATTGGGGCAGGTGGATAGTGGCTTTGCGTGTGAGAGCTTCATAAAGGAAGTAGGTGGAGACATGGGCTCTGGATGGTTGGTTTGCAGCTGAAAAATGTACTCAAGCAGAACTGCTTTACTATTGCTAGGAAGCATTAGAATACAGAAAATAAGACACGGTGAATATAATTTATATATCCAGCTCCCCAATTCTGGTGACACTCTTTCATCAATAAGGTCACCAACATGGAGTCCCAGTAAGCATGTTTGTCTAACGTATCCTGCCATCTGACTACAGTAACTGGTCTGAGGGTGGCCATTTGACTCAGCGTAAGTCAATCAGAGAATTTATGAATAAAACTAAAGGATGCCTGCAACAATGTGTGCAGGCTCTTGTAGTCCCTGCAGTCATGTTTTCCGTATATGTATGGTAAAGCAGAGGAAGAACATTTGGCAGAAAGGGAAATTAAACAGATGGGCTGAAAGACACACTTTCCATCACCCAGGTTGGAGTAGAGTGGTGAGATCATGACTCACTGCAGCCTCAACTTCCCCAGGTTTCTAAGTGGCTGGGACCACAGGTGTATGCCACCACACCAGCCAATTTTTAAACTTTTTTTGTAGAGATGGGATCTCACTACGTTGCCTAGGCAGACATGAAATCCTGGGCTCAAATGATCTTCCTGCCTCAGCCTCCTACAGTATAGGATTACAGGTGTGAGCCACTGCTCCTACTCCCTCTCCCTTTTTAATCTTTGATTTTCATATCTTCCTGAAGTTGCATTGTATTCTTGATCTATGTGATTCCTTATACCTTTAAATGTACTCCCTATATGCTTGATATTGTTGGCATTTAGAGTAAATCTAATTAACATAGAGTTTTCCCAGAAATTATAATGAGAATGTACAAAGACTAAAAGACCAAAATGTAAGCTAGTGGAAAGAACTCCAAAACACACTTTGTTTCTTTTTCTGAGCTCCTTCCTGACCTTTTAATCAACATTTTAAAACTCACTCTTCATTTCTCAACTCCTGCAAGGCAACTTTCCAGACAATTTGTGTGTGTCATTTGGCTCAAATCCTTCAACAATCCATTCCATGTTAAACATCCTTATTCCCTGCTTAAATGAGATTGTGTATATGCTGGGTCTAATATGACCTTGGCACCCATTGATTGTTCAATATCTATTCATTTCCTTCCATTGTCTTGATTATCACTTATTCGATTCATGTTTCTGTAAAACAATTAAACAAGGAGGCATGTAGGCAACTGATCAACGGAGGAATTAGGTTAGTATAACACAGAAGTTGTAGTGATTGGTGGATGATTTTGACCATTACAATAATTCTTGTAGCATCAAGGTACAGCAGATGAAACCAAAGTGCACTTGCACAGCTGAGCTCAGCAAGTCAGAGGAATTCCAGGACCAAGCAGACTGTGCTTCAACCAACATTTTCAGATGAGTTATCCACATGCTCTCTTTTGAAAGTGTTTCTTTATTGCCTAGTTCTCCTGGTCTTTGTGTAATTTGCTCTTGCCCTCAAAATTCAGCAGCCTTAAACATTTTTAGACCACCTTTACATCAAGGGTCCTTGCCTCCCATCCACCCCACTGTTTTAGGTAGAGTCATATATTTACTCAAAAGTTCCTCTATTTATTAGGAATTCAAGATACTTTAAACTGTACTAGTAGTTTGAATATGATTGCTAGTGTTTATATTGGTGCTGGATAACTAGGTTACCTATGATTACAGTGGCTTGTTCCAACCTATTTTTCCAAAAGCTTTCTTCTTTTTATATTATTCAAAACATGGGGTTTTTCAGAAACTCATAGATTATGTTATATTAAAAAAAAATCTCTGTGTGTGTGAGTGTGTATGTGCATTTGTGTAAGTGTTCCATGAAGTGTAATGGACAAGAAAATTGGTTTCTAGTCCTGGCTTAATATTTGAGCATGTATAAATATCTGTAGAATTTATTGTAAACTGTTTCTTTATGTTTGGTTCAACTAGATATAATTTTCATGTATGCCACATCTACTCAAGTTCAACTGTAGCTTATACATCTTCTATACTAGTATATATTCATATTGATGTTTCAGGACTAAATAACATACACTTCAATTATGTAGTGGAAATAATATATATGAGTATAAAGTAGAAGTCTTATTGATAAACATCAATATTCATTTTGAATGAAAATAAGTAAAATATAGTTCAGTAAAAATTAAAACACCATATTTTCACAAAAACTCTATGCAATAGTCTTACTGACCTAGATCCTAAATATGAAAATGTTCATTGTAATTGAAACAAATTCTAATTAGAAATTACATGAACTGAGGATAATGTTAACATTCAGATTTACAGTTGTCTCTATTTGAACCTAGGGATATTTCAAGGGCTATTTAAGCCTTACTAAAATGTCTGCTCAAATATATTGTAAATGAACCAAGTTATATCATTGTGCTTGGATTATAATTAAGTATAATCATATTAATAGTAGTATTTCTGATAATATTTAAATTACATCCTTAAATAAAATATAGACCTTTTTAACATTCAAATGCTAATTTTCTTAATTTTATTGAGAGATAAAGCAGTATTTGATGCTTTCTAGGTATGTAACAAATGGTTTACTTGAATACAATGTTGAAGTCATTAGATTCATCCATGTCTTTGATTTTTTAAATTTAAAATCACTGATTGAAAGTATAGTAAACTCAATCACATAGTTCTTTGGTTTAAAGAATAGCTTTGGACCAGAAAAAAAGAACTAGTCCCTGATTTTACAAGACACAAACAATTTGGCTGTAAGGCTTAATGAAGAACAATACAGTTAGTTGACCACGGCAATGAAGCCTCTCTTCTGAAGCCTGTCTCAAATCAATTCAAGCAATTAAAGAAAGTTAGATTTATAACTGGCAATGACTGGAAGTAGAGAGTTGATGTGACAAAGACTATCTCTACCTCTTAGTTCAGAATTTGGTTTAGTGTCAGCTTTATTTACTGAGGGTACTTCCTCAAAAGGCTCAACCCAGGAATGCTGGAAGCTCTTTGTTAACACCTTTAGACTGTTAGAATCTGAACATAGGTAGACTTCTCTCTTACATCTTCAGTATGAATAAACCTGCAAAAGATTGATAGCTTGGCTCTGATTTCTTTTTCCTTATTAATTAAACAACACTATTCTCAGACTGTGATCTTAAATACAGTAAATGTATTTGCTTCCAAGGTTGCAATGCTGGAAATCTCAGTGTCAAATAATGTCTCTCTATGTAATATTGCATTGTGTGTTAGGTAATAGATTGCACTGTACGTTAGGATAGGCTAGACGGTATACTTTTAAAATAACACTTTCGTCTCAAAAAACACTACATATATATTATATATATTTATTTATATATATATTTATATTTATATATATTTAGAAAATATATACATATATATTATATAATACATATATATTAAAATATATGTATGTGTGTGTATACATGCA